>JAEIIF010035545.1:0-47117 GCA_018874455.1 Drosophila trapezifrons
CGAGTCTTGATTAACGTATGAGTAATTAAGCCGATTACAAGCATGACCTCGAGTTAGCTATAAACGTTCTTCATAATATTGAGCATAATTAGACAAAGTAATTTAGCCATGTCCATGTGCTTTTTAAATTTACGAACCCTGCTTTGGCTACCGGGTATCTCTCAGTCGGTCACACTCGACAGTAGCTTTACTTCTTGTTTGTTATTGGGTCCGCGGACAACCCGTCTCCGGAAAAATTATAATACCCTCTGCAAGGGTATTAAAAAACACATAGGTTAAATTTAAACATCTGCTTCAGTTGTTTATTTACAGATGAGATAGGAAGAGAGCAAAAGCTCACCACTCCCCAGCCCCAATGGTTATTTGCAAAAAACACGTCAACCAGAACGCACGCCAAAATATAGAAAGATGTTGAAGCTGGATACAAAGCCTGGTATCATATTCTCGGCAATTGTGGCTATTGGATTTACAATTGCCTATCTAGCTCTGATGGATGACTATTTTTCGGATTATTGGAGTAAGTGGAAGCTGAGAAAACTATTCTGTGAGCTGTCTTATTAAGGTTTGCTGTTTCACAGATGGAATGTACGAAATGGGCAAGCACATCAGTTGCGTACAAATTCTGAGCAGCGTGGCCCTAATAGTTGGGGTTTTTAAGGTGAGTTCCAAGCGGATAGTAACCCACACAGATTGTTAATCAAATTGTCAACGAATACATTTATTTATTTAGCAAAATTACAAATTATTCGTGCCATGGATGATTTCCACGGGATTGTTTATCTACCTGATGACTTTCTTGATAATTGAACTGCTGACCAGGGACCATCATTGGATCTTTGTTCCTACTTTGATGATGCCAATTATAGGTAAGATTGGGACTGATGTTCACGCACTTTAAGGATCCACATAATCGTTTATTTCTGTCTATTTCAGTCTATCTCAGTTGTGCCTTGTACTCCGTCAAGAAGGCTTTCGACGCGATGCGTGAGGCTCAGTCAGAGTCGACTACCAGTGTTCCAGAAAAGAAGAATATCTTGAATTACTTTTAGTACAGGTGTTCTGCCTGTGTCTACCTAAAGGGCATATCAATTTCTGAGAATAAAGAAATACTAACATAGTATATGTGTTTTTGATTAGATAGGTGCTATACGAAAGCTTTTTGTTCGCAGTAAGGCGAATGCTTATTTGCAACGCAAGCCTCAGCCTGTTCGGACGGACGAGAATGGGAACATTGGACTCGAAAGCTGGCATTCTGTGCTCGGGATTTGTGTCGATTGCCTTTGCAATCATATACCTGGTATTGGGAGATTTGGAATGTAAGTGAATGAGATTCGAGTCTTGAAACACTGCAACTCTGATGGGAGTTTATCCCCATTACAGGGAGCTCCTATGGCTTTGGAATTCACATCTCGGCCTTACAGATTCTGGGGAGCACAGCTCTCATCGTGGGTGCTATTAAGGTATGGAATATCATTTCATTATGGGAAATCTTAAAGTGATAATCAAACTTGTTTTGTTAACCTAGGAAAAACACCTGCTATTCGTGCCCTGGATGATCACCACCGCAAGCTTCCTTTATCTGATGGTGTACGAAGGCATTATTCTTCTGGCCAATAATGGATGGATTATTGTTTTAATATTGGTTGCGCCACTCACAGGTATATAGTTCTAAAGGTGTTTGACATGGGATGCCGACTCTAACCTGGTTACTTTCTTATGCAGTTTACCTCGGCTTCGCGTTGTATGCGGTGCAAAAGGCTTTTTGCAGCATGCGCAAGGATAAGGATAAGCCACCGGCTTACTTGGATTTCACTGCCAAAACAAGTGTTATTAATCCAATATAATGCATATAGCTTGTTCTCCTAATACATATTATCTGCTGCGATAAGATTAGATTTTATTAGCTCTTTGTTGTGAGTCAAGAACCTTTTAGCTATACCTATTATCAGAAATTATATGTATATGTATTGTCGTGATGATTGATACCTCCAAATGGACGGCTTTATGTTTTAACAAGTACATTTATTTCATCAAGAGTGTTCTTATTGCTTAATTATAGTACTTCACTCATGTTTGCTGTAAGCTTCTTTCAAATTACTAGTTAATAACTGTATCTTTACTACATTTTCAGTGATTTTTCTATCTTATATACTGTATAATAGAAGCTATTACTTATCATTGGCAATACATATAATATTTTAGTCCGAAGATCGTAAAAAATATTTGAATTCACCGCTTTCTGCAGTCCTAGGCGATATTTATCGATAACTTTTCTAGAGCTTCACCCATCCGCGGCACGAAAAGGTCACACTGCATGTCTGGGAGCGATGGTCACCCTGTTTTGAATTGAATTTAATCTTCGGCGATAAATTTGGTAAATAAAATAAATAAATGTCCTTGCGCAATGGCAGCTGCAGCAGAGGGTATCGATGGCGTGTACTCCGTGCGCCTGGTCATCGCGGACTTCTACATGGAGAAGCCGCAGTTCGGATTGGATCCATGCTACTCTGAATTGCGCGGCAAGGAGATCAAGCGGGTAGACATCATATTTCACCATAATTGAGGAGTTTGGAATTAATTCAATGTTCCCAAACAGGTGCCGGTAGTGCGGGTATTTGGGGGCAACTCCAGAGGCCAGAAGACATGCATGCATGTCCACGGCGTGTTCCCGTATTTCTACATACCGTACGACAAGAAGGACTTCGAGTCTTTGGAGCGCGGCATCCTGCAGATAGCCATGCACCTGGACAAGGCCATCAATATATCCTTGGGCCAGGGCAGCTCCAACGCCCAGCACGTCTTCAAAATCCAGCTGGTCAAGGGGATGTGAGTGCTCCCAAGGCGCTCCCTTTTGTTTAATTTGAATATAAAGCAATCCCCTTCGCAGACCCTTCTACGGCTACCATCGCGTGGAGCATCAGTTTCTCAAGATCTACATGTTCAATCCGCGCTTCGTGCGCCGCGCCGCCAATCTTCTCCAGAGCGGCGCCATCCTCAGCAAGAACTTCAACGCGCACGAGTCGCATGTGCCCTACATCCTGCAGTTCATGATCGACTACAACCTGTACGGGATGAGCTACCTGCACGTGCCGCTGGAGGTGCTCAAGTTTCGGCGCAGTCACGAGGACGAAGGCAAGTTGTCGGCTCAAACTCTCTAGAACCACATCTCAACCTCTCCTGCAGTGGTTCCCTATGCGAACGTCAAGCCCGCCCAGCTACTGGACACCATTAGCGTGAGGAAGGTGGCCTGCAGTGCCTTGGAGGTGGACGTCAGCTCAAGCTTCATCCTGAATCGCTTTCAGCTAGTGACTAAGACGAAGGGCCGCCATACCAATCCGGGAATCGAGGCCATTTGGAACGATGAGAACATGCGACGCCAGAAACTGGTCGAAAAGCACACCGCAGCCGGGGAAGAGGAGAAAGTACAAGCGGTACGAGGGTGATCCTTTCACTGCAGCTCCCAGAATGCTAAGTATCTCTTTCAGGTGCCAGAATTGAAGCTGCCGGAAACGCAGGAGCGAGATCTTGTGGAAATAGCCGAGAGCGATGTCTTCTATCGCACCGCGTTGGAGAGCAAGCTAATGACATTGGAGCAGTCCACGTTGTCGGAGCAAACGCTCTCGGATCAAACGAGCCTGGCCAATGCCACCATGCAGACCACGTTGCCCACCAGCAAGGAGCAGCGGCGCACCTGGAATTTGCAGAAGCTTCTAGCCAACGCCGTTTACCCCGAGGAATGCTCCCAGGATCAGCAGCAGATTCTGGTCAATGCTTCGTTCATTCAGAACCATGTGGCCTGCAGCAGTGGCAGTAATGTCACCCTTCCGGTTGCCGGGGACGATTCTGAATGCATGGACGAGACGTTGGTGGATGAGGAGCTTATCCTGAGTCTCTCGCAGCCACATGGCGCGATGCCCCACGATGCCACCTGTGGGTAAACTGTTCCCAAAGCGCTATTTTCATGGAAAACTAATAACAATTTTTAAATGCCGCAGTGAGGGAGGAGGACTTGGAGCTGCTGGAGGTGTTGCAGCAGCTCGAGGAGCAGAATGACAACGAGTCCCGGGTGGATTTGGACAGTTCATTGGCTCCCTTATCGCAGCCGCATAAAAACTGTGGGTGCAACCTATTGTTACTTACTTTTAAGGTATTAAAATATACTTTATTCACAGTTGAACTGACCCCAGAGACTGTGGTCAATGCTGTAGGATCGCTTGCGCTGGCCGACGAGGACTGTGACTCCGACGAGGATGCGGAGGAGAGTACGCGGCACGACTTCTCCACCGCCCTCGACGACATCGATGAGCTGCTGCTCAAGCTAACCCAAAGCCAGCCAGAGACACTGCCCAAAGCCGTAGATCCGTCCACGAAGCTGCCGCAAATTGATGGAGCCGACGATCACCTACAGCTTACTCCCAAGAAACTGAGGAGCTCCAGGCCCAAGGCGACGAGTCCTCCGAGAACTCCCCCTACCACGCCAAGCCTCTTGAAGTCGCCCCGCACCCCAAAAGCCAAAAGTGCGGCCAAGAAGTATGCACCGCTGCCCTTAACCATAGGCAGCAGTTCAGCGAAGAGTGGGTATAGCTTGTAGGCCTGCACTGGGACATATAAAGTATCGAATGAATTGCAGAAAACACCGAGGAAACCACTAGGAAAGCGCCCAATCCCCGGCTCAGCTTGCAGCTGGATAAGGGACCAGGAGCACCTGGGTGAGTCACTGATGGATCCTCCATATTTTGACTACAATATCATTCTCATTATAGGCCAGAGGTATCGCTGCGCAGGAAACTGGCCATGACAGAGCTGCGACGGAAAAGCGTTGAGGAACCGAACAGTTTTATTCGCCTGCAAAACGAGTAGGAAAACTCCCTGCTACATATTATTAAATTTGAGGCCTAACCGATTCTCCTTTTGCCCACAGCTGTACGCCTCTTCGCCCTCCCAGACGATCCACACGCAACTTGGACAAGACACATGTCATTTGCTCCCTGACGCCGCGGGATAGGAATCCCAGTTTCTCCGACATGTTTGAAGCCGCGGATGGTGAGCCAATACCACCGCCAGAGGAAGAAGGGGAGAAGCAGCCACGAAGAAGTACCCGTCACCAAGCCAAGGATAAGTTAAGAGCCAACGATGGAGATAAGAAAACCAAGTCAAGCAAGGGAAAAACCCCAAAGATGGCTGAGAAAAAGCCACGTCGTAGTGTCCGTCATCAGGAACTAAGTACAGAAATTGAAGCCAATGATCGGGACGGGGTTTCCCATCGGTCTGAAGATCAAGAGCAGTCTAAATCAAGTGCCGAAAACACCACAGAAAGTTCCAAACAAATGGTAATAAAGGAAGCAAGTCCTAGCCCAATGGAAAGTCCTAAGCCGAGGACAGAGAAGAAGCATGAAAGTCACCTCCAAGTACAAAAAATCTCCGATAAAAAGGCAGATTTAGCACAAAGTCCCAGGCTGAATGTGGAAAATGTACAAAAACAACTCTTTCCGCCAGATCCAACTCCCAGTTCCACGAATCCCAGCGAGGAGGAGTATCAGTTTGCATTGAGCGACGATGCTGATGATGAGGTCATTGAATCCGATACGGAGGCTGATAAAATGCCCACAAAGCTCCGAAAGACACCCAATTTGAGGCGCTTGCGTAAGAGCTTTCGCTCGGAGCTGCTGGCCAAGCAGCTAACTCCGAGCTCAAGCCGAGCTCCACCTGAAATGCAGACCACGCCTCAGTTGAGCCCCAGGAGCAATGAGAGCCACACTCCCGAGCTAATGAAAAGCTTCTACGAGCACTCACTGATTGTAAATAGTCCTTCGGTGTTCAGTGATGTGATAGACAGTCCGGGGATGTCTGCGGTCTCGCCTGTCCGGGCCTGTCCTCCCCAGAAAACATCCTTTGTGATAACTCCGTTGGAACTGCCGCCCTCCTACGATGAAGTGCTTCGTGGCTGCCGCAAGCTGGACATACCGGAGTTCGAGTTCCAGCAGCCCTTTTACAGCGATCCAGCCGACGTGAGCAAGGTGACGGAAGTGGGCTTCCTGGTGCTGCACATCCCAGGCAACAAGCTCAACGACTGCGAGCCCTTCCAGAGTGCCCTGGGCAATGATCGTGGGTTAGCCTCCCTCAGACGTCAGCAACTGATTGCGATCGGTGGACCGGCAATGTTGCAGCGGCATCGAGGCGACCAGCGGATGCGGGAGTACTTCAGCAGCCGTCAAAAGGTAGCAGTCGAGCCCGTGCAGAGTGCGCCCACTCCGCAGGAGGCCAAGGTGTGGCTGAAGGCCCAGGAGGTGCTGCGCCAGCGGGGGGAGCCTGTAAAGTCATCCGAAGACATTGATAGCCCCATCAAGGTGAAGCGCCAGAAGATCACCATGATGCTGCAAGCTGACGGGGCCGATGCTGGAGGGAGTGGTGAAGAGGATGCTGGGGAGGAGCTGGACTGCAGCCTAAGCCTCACACCGCTGTCCCAAGCGAAGGAGAAAGGCAAGGGCACTCCCGCCAGCAGCAAGGCCAAAGAAGCAGCCAGAAATCGGTTTAAACGCGGCACCAAACTCAATTTCAAGGAAGCCCAGCGGGAAGAGGAGCTGGCCAGCTCACAGTCCAGCGAGCAGAGCGCCTCCAGCAGCGCTGTCCAGGCGGAGCTGGAGCGGAGTTCCTTCCTCCGCCAGCTGGAGGGAGGCTGTAGCCAGGGCCCACAGCATGAGCTCAGCTTCGGCTTGAGTCACGCCACGTTGGACAATACATTCGGGTTCAAGGTGAACCTGGAGAACCTGCAGCAGGCCAAGGCGGACATTGAGTGCAACCACCTCACCATCATGACTCTGGAGGTCTTTGTGTGCACGCGAGGAGAACTGCGTCCAGATCCGATGCACGACGAGATGCGCTGCTTGTTCTACGCCATCGAGCACAGTCTGCCGGATGAGAGTCTGCCCAGCAAGGCCTGCGGCTATATTATGGTGAACAATGCCCAGGACTTGCTAGGCGAAGGGTTCACGCATGGCCTGGACCGCGATATTGAGGTGCAAGTGGTGGGTAGCGAAGCAGAGGCCTTTGAGGCACTGCTGATCCTGTGTGGGCGGTGGGATGCAGACATATACGCTGGCTACGAGATCGAGATGGCTTCCTGGGGCTACGTGATCGATCGGGCCAAGCATCTGTGCTTCAACATCGCTCCCCTCCTGTCCAGGGTGCCCACGCAGAAGGTGCGCGACTTTGTGGACGAGGATCGGGAGCAGTTCACCGACCTGGACGTGGAGATGAAGCTGTGCGGCCGCATCCTGCTAGACGTTTGGCGGCTGATGCGCTCGGAGATTGCCTTGACGTCGTACACCTTCGAGAACGTGATGTACCACATCCTGCATAGAAGGTGTCCGTGGCATTCCGCCAAGGCCCTCAGTGAGTGGTTCGCCTCGCCCTGCACTCGCTGGATTGTGATGGAATACCACCTGGAGCGGGTGCGCGGCACCTTGGCCCTGCTGGACCAGTTGGACCTACTTGGGCGCACCAGCGAAATGGCCAAGCTCATTGGCATCCAGTTCTACGAGGTGCTCTCGCGTGGATCACAGTTCCGCGTTGAGAGCATGATGTTGAGGTGAGTCCAAGTCCTCCGACGATCAAAGTCCTTTTCGATTTCATAACCAAACGTGTCCGCAGAATCGCCAAACCGAAGAACCTGGTGCCACTGTCGCCAAGCGTGCAGCAGCGGGCTCACATGCGGGCGCCCGAGTACCTGGCACTCATCCTGGAGCCGCAGTCGCGCTTCTACGCCGATCCGCTGATCGTGCTCGACTTCCAGAGCCTGTACCCCAGCATGATCATTGCCTACAACTACTGTTTCTCCACGTGCCTGGGCAGAGTGGAGCACCTGGGCGGGAGTTCGCCCTTCGAGTTCGGCGCCTCGCAGCTGCGCGTCTCCCGCCAGATGCTGCAGAAGCTGCTGGAGCACGATCTGGTCACCGTGTCGCCCTGCGGCGTGGTGTTCGTGAAGCGGGAGGTGCGCGAGGGCATCCTGCCGCGCATGCTCACCGAGATCCTGGACACGCGCCAGATGGTCAAGCAGTCGATGAAGCTGCACAAGGACAGCTCCGCGCTGCAGAGAATTCTCCACTCCCGGCAGCTGGGCTTGAAGCTGATGGCGAACGTCACGTACGGCTACACGGCAGCCAACTTCAGCGGACGGATGCCGGCCGTCGAAGTGGGTGACTCGGTGGTGTCCAAGGGCCGCGAGACACTGGAGCGAGCCATCAAGCTGGTGGAGGCGAATGAGGAGTGGAAGGTGCGCGTGGTCTACGGCGACACGGACTCCATGTTTGTCCTTGTTCCGGGCCGAGATCGAGCCGAAGCCTTTCGCATCGGCGAGGAGATTGCCCAGGCCATCACCGATATGAATCCACAGCCGGTGAAGCTTAAGCTGGAGAAGGTCTACCAGCCGTGCCTGCTGCAGACCAAGAAGCGCTACGTGGGCTACATGTACGAGACGGCCGATCAGGCACAGCCCGTCTTCGAGGCCAAGGGCATTGAGACGGTGCGGCGGGATGGCTGTCCGGCGGTGGCCAAGATGCTGGAGAAGGTGTTGCGCCTGCTGTTCGAGACGCAGGACGTCAGCCAGATCAAGCAGTATGTGTGCCGGCAGTTCACGAAGCTTCTGTCTGGACGGGCCAACCTGCAGGACCTGATATTCGCCAAGGAGTTCCGGGGCCTCAATGGCTACAAGCCCACGGCCTGTGTCCCGGCTCTGGCCCTTACCCGGTACGTTGAAGAGACTCTAACTCTAAACTAAATATTAAACTGTGACCGTATTTTATTACAGAAAATGGATGCAAAGGGATCCCAGGCGGGTTCCGCGTCGCGGGGAGCGCGTGCCCTTTATCATCGTGAATGGGCCGCCGGGAATGCAGCTCATCCGCCTGGTGCGCAGTCCCCACGACATTCTGGCCAACGAGGGTCACAAGATCAACGCCATGTACTACATCACCAAGGCGATAATTCCGCCGCTGAACCGCTGCCTGCTGCTCATCGGAGCCGATGTCCATGACTGGTTCGCCAGTCTGCCGCGGAAGCTCTTAATGACGCCGGCCGTAGGAACGGCCAACGAACTGGCCGCCGGAGGAGGAGGAAGAGGCGCCAAGTCGACTATCTCGCAGTATTTCTCCACCACCAGCTGCATAATTGATTGCGGCCGCCAGACCAAGGCAGGCATTTGTCCAGATTGCCTGAGGAATGCCTCCAAGTGTGTGATTGTGCTGTCGGATAAGACGGCTCGGCTGGAGAGGGGCTATCACTTGACCCGACAGATCTGTCAGGCCTGCTGCGGTCGTTTGGGTGACCTCCAGTGCGATTCCCTCGACTGCCCCGTCCTCTATGTCTTGGAGGGAAAGCGGCGCGAACTGCAGCAAATTGGACACATTCACAAGCTGCTGGAGGAGCACTTCTCCTGATGCCACGAAAGAGAAACACTGCCGTTCACATAGTTCACATAGGGGTGTATATATATTTTAACTTTCCGCCAGTTTACAAAAGTTAAAATTACATTCATTGCTTCAGCCATGGCTTAGAGACTACCTTTGCTTTTGGATGATTCTGATCTGCGCGTATAATACTAGGGGAATTGTTAACTATTGATATTGTTTAGGTTTACCGTGTAGTAGTTAGTGATTGTTTTGTGAGCTATGAGCATGCAGGCGGCCAATAAATGAATGCGGTAATGTTCACTTAAAACTTATAGTTTGCAAACGACATCAACTGGGTCTTCTAGGGTAACTATGAACTACAATAATAGGTCCGTTCTTCAGTTCTGCGTGCGATTTAATCTTCTGTTTCAACAATTTCAATGATCAACCGAATTATATAACAATTAATGGTTTAATGAATATTTTGATTTCTGTTTAGCCCTGATTTTTCGTTGCCTAAATACAATTTGTTGCATGTATATATTTCCAATTGAGCGACTTCCTTGGATACCAAATACAGTGTATAAATATTAAAAAAAAAATAGTTGCAATAATTAATATAATAATATAAGTAGCTTGAAAACATGCCTCTAAAACACTCGAAAAAACTATGAATATATTTATCGTTTACATAACATCTTCATCATCCTCATCCTCATCGTCCATTTCAAACATCAGGGTGTTCTTGGCATCTGCCTCGCTGTTGCGGCCACGGCCAGCTCCTCCAGTCAGATCCAGCCCGCTGTCGTGGAGCGAGGACGAGCCTCCGTTCGGCTTGTTTCCCTTACTTGATTGATTTTCTTGTTGCTGTAAGGTAAAGTATTTAATTAGTATTTAAGCAGAGCTCGTATATTAGGCCTAACACATATATTCTTTCGGTTCCGCTCTTAAGAATAAACGGAAATAAACCTAAAAGAGTGGTCTATCTCGGAGCAGATCTTGGTCTCTTATTTCTCTTGTGATTTCGCTCTCTCAGAGAGCAGATTACAAAAAAAAAAAAAAAACCTCTCTTGTTTGCTATGTAACGGAACTTATAAGTTGTTGTTGCTTTGCGTGTACATTGCAGGCAAGACGTGAAAGAGGGAGTGAGAAAGAGATAGTAGTCAGTCCCTTGCGAACCCTCTTGCGAGTTATTCCTAACAAAAAGTCCAAAAAGCACAACAAAGAGTGAAGAGTGAGTAGCCTACTAACACCTGAACTCCCCCAAGTAAGAATTCAGGTGTGCCCACAAGATATTTTAAGTGTAATATGTTTTCCCTCTAATTATATACCCTGCAAACTGTTGCGTATTCCTTTCACAACTGCGTAAACTTTCCATTCCCTGAGAAATCCGCGTCACCTGCATATCCAATTAACATACTTGAATTACATTTCGCGAAATTCCTGCTAAAAATAGAGCCAATCCCGGGATCTATTTGGCTTTCGCACACGTGTAATTGAATCGCCGCAGACAAAGAGTCGGATCAATATTTGGCGTCTGGCGTGGGGAAAATCAAGCCAAACTGCGCGATTTAGCTAATGGCCGCTAATTCAATTAACAAGCCAACCACCTAGCAGCCTCCTAACCAGGCGGGATATTCGCTCAATTAACGAGATCAACCCAATCAGCAGCTAACCACTTTCTTCCGCCCCCAACTGACCTTGATGGGAGTGCCGCGGGTCTCCTCGTAGTCCACAGAATCACCTTCGCTGAGGCGACGTTGCTGAGCCCGCAGCTTGAGATCACGGCGCTTCTGGTTCTTCTTGCGCTGACCCAGGATGCTGGAGTCGAGTCTAAAGATCGAGTAAATTATTAAATTGCTGTCAATTCTAAGGGGATATATTTCTGGTGCTCACCGGAACACTTGCTTCATGATCTGGTCATTAAACCTAACAGTCTTCTTGCAGCTCTCCGAGAGTCCAGCATCGCCGCGATCCTCCTCGGGAATACCGCCAAAAGAGTGCGAGAACAGAGAGACGCCGGAAGCGTCTACGGAGCACGAGTACGAGGAGGAGCAGTCGTCGATGGAGGAGCAACTGTCGGACATTGAGGGGCGTGGTCCATAGCGGCTGAATCGCTTGAGGATGCCGCGATGGGAGCTGCCGCTGCCCACGCTGCTATCGTTGCACTCCGAGTAGCTGCGCTGCTTGCGCTGCGGGAGCTTCAGCGTGGTCTTGGCCTGTGGAACAGGCATTTCAGTCAGTGGCTTCTGGACGAGTATATCCTCGCAGGCGGACTCGGAGAGGGAGCGCTCCTTCTTATTCCTCTTGCGCTGCTTCTTGTTCGGCTTCTTGTTAAGAGCATGCTGTGGTTCTTGCTCGTGCTCTTGGTCTTCAAGCTCCTCCTCCTCCTCGTCTTCCTCGTCCATTGCGGCGTTTGGCACCGGGCGAATGGTAACCTTCAGGGCCTGGCCCTCCTTGTGCTTGAACTTGACATCGAGCTGGGCATCCTCATTCTTCGCGTTATCGCCCTTCTTATCCTTAACTTTGTACTGCCCGTGGACTGTGTACTCCTTGAGATCCGTGGCATCTAGTCCGGCCAGATAGCTGTGTGGGGTTTCGCTCTGCGAGCTGAAGCACAGCTTCAGCACCACATTGTTGTCCCAGGCCTCCGCCTCCACGCTCTCGATGGCGAGATCTCCTCCTTCCTCGGCCGGCAGCTCCACGTAAAAAGCATAGTGGGTGGGATAGTAGCCGCTGCCGATGGTGGCGAACTGCAGGTGCAGGCTCCGCTGCTCCCTCAACTGCTGCATGGAATCGGGCTGAACGTTGGGCACATGAAGCACGAAGGCCATCACGTTGTCCAGCACATTGCAGTCGAACTTGGCGGGCAGTTGGTAGTGCACGGAGCTCTTAAGGAACGGCTTGTGGGCAGTGCGCATCGGGGTGGCAGTGGGCGTGGCTGTGAAAGATCAGAACTTAAGCTTAGACTCTTAAGTAGGATCTAGTAACCTTACCAGTCTCGGAGGTATCCGCCTTGGAATCGCTGAGGTCGCCATCGCCGTCTTCCTCCACGGGCGACTCGCTGTTGGAATGAAGCTCCACGCCGCTGTCCTCGCGGCTGAAGTGGCGCAAAGTGTCGTGCATCTGGCGCTGCTCGCGTCCGTTGGTCCGCACCACGGGCAGCGAGATGCTGAGGCGGCGCAGATCGGTGTCAAAGCGGGCGCTGCCCGCCTTGTCGTCCACGGTGAAGGGCAGGTCTAGCTTCAGCCTGTACTTGGCCCCCTGGCGCTCGCTGAGCAGATAAACGGACGTCGCGGTAACATCCAGCTGGCAATCCGCTGTGGAGCGGAGCAGGGGCAGCTCGATCTCGACGACAAGGGAGCGCGGCACCGTCACGTGCAGCTTGGCGTCCAACTCGTCCGTGTACTCGGACAAGTCCACATCGTGGCTGTGCTTGATCGAATACCTGGGCACCGTGAACTCCGGCACGGGAGAGGGCTTCGTCTTCATGGGCAGGACGCGGGGCTCCGCACTAGAGGCGGAAGGCGGCTTAGTGGGGTAGATGTGCTCCAGGGGATGGGGCTCCTTCTCCTCGGCCGAGGGGTTCTCGGCCATTTTGCGTATCACAGTGGGACGGGCAACGCCCTTGTAGTCCAGCTTGGGGAACTTGAGATTGGCGCGGTCCAGGGTGACCTGATACTCCCGCTCGACTGCATCCAGCGCCGTGTCGATGAGGCACTGGCGGAACTGCTGGTTCCGCTTGGCCAGGTGCAGGGCGTCCGGATGGAAGACCACGTCGAACACCTTGCAGCGGTTGTTCTTGGCATCGCAGTCATCGCGCGAGGCAGTCTGGGCCATGGGAATGGACCAGCTCAGGCCGCGACTGCCATTCGAGGGATCCGTGGCCACCTCATTCTTGGGTCTCTCGATCTCCGGGGAGCCGGCGATGTTGATGAAACACTTGAGCTCGCCATCCTGCGCAGTCTTGATCACGAATCCCGGCTGCGGGTGGATGAACCTCACCTCCACGCCGCGCTCCTTCTCCAGCTGCGTGATCTCCTCCTCGTAGATCTTGCGGTTCTCGGGGTCCTGGATCTCCTCCACGTAATCGAAGAACAGCTTGCGGAACTCCTCCTGGCCGAGCGCCTGGCGGAATCGTTCGAACTCGTCCTTGGTTATGTCGAGCCTCTCATCGTCACGGATTTTTGAGTGTTTATTGCGCGAACCGGAGGCAGCAGATGCGGACATAGCGCTCTCTCAAGCGGACACTTCACTCGCGTAGGGATCTTTTCTCGCACAAATAACAATTTTCTGATCACTTTTGAGGAAATAATTTGTTTGTTTGTCGGTTTTGTGGTTGTTGGGACTGTTTCTATTGGTTTTTGAACACGTTTCCTTGGCAAATGCGTTTGGTTTCTGGAACGTTGCTTTCTGTGGGGGAAAATGAAGCAAGAAATCGATTAGAAATAGCTGATGAAATTGTTACGCAGAAAGTATCATTCATAAACGGAAATCGGACTTGATTTGTAGCTATTTTTAATCTTTTTAACATAATTATTTCATTAATAAGGGAAAATAACTTTTGTTTATATTCTAAATTTAAGTATTCCTACATCAAATGTAGAAAAAACATTAAACTTCTCATTTAAGTTTCCATACTTTGCTTTTTTGTGACTGAATTTGCACTTGGGAATTATAGATATTAGTTAAGAAGTCTCTCTTCAAAAATGCAGTATATTTAAACTCTTAGAATTTGGTATTCACGAAACCCGATCATATATGATGGAAAACTTTTCAATCAAAAGAGTGATAAGCGAACAATCAGCCTCCTCCAAGGTTGCCCTAGTCCCGTCCCGACTAATTCGTAACCAAACACCTATATCACGGTATTCTAATCGGGCGATAAGCAAATAAATATTAAATCAATGACGCAGTAAGGTCGTTGCCAAAATATGCCGGCTATTTATCGTGTTATTGGCATTATGTAAGAGAGAACAGACTGACCACGCGCTTTATTATTTGTCCGACAATAAATAAACGAACTGCGTAGTTTTAAATTCTAGAGGCAGGCGTTGCGTTACCTTTGAATTTGTATTATTTTAGTTTTTTTTTATATTTCGGGAGCAGTGCTTTCGCGGCGAGTGTGTTCCGAAGAATGAGAGCGGTACGCCCGAAACGCCGGCAAATATTGGAGGAGCTCTGGGCCAAAGAGAGAGCGCTGTCTGCGCAGAGAGGGGCTCTTGATAAGCGCGAAGAAAAAAACCACTTGCCCCCAATTGTTTTTGTTTAGCGAGATTCTTCCCCCCCGAATCCCTCCCGTCGTCCCTCTGACAGTGCGATTTCTGGCGCAGCCCAACTAATTGTACAATAAACTATATCTGCGTCTGTGTACATTTCTGTATTACATATAGCCATACATATATGCACTCGCTCGTGATAATAAGTGTAATGTTTACCGACTGCGATATTGTGTGTACTTGGTGGGAGGTAAATAGGGGTACATATAGTATTCCCTACTGCGTGTGTATCTCACGGGGACGAGAGGAAAATAAGGAAAATTATAGCAGTTACGTGACCGAGCGAACACATGTTAGTGGCCAGGGGGAAGGGGGAAAACTCTTGCTTGCTTGATCGATACGAGCCTATAATCAATTGATTTTCTGGGACGAAACCGGTCGCCCACTACCCGCATACACACAATGCAAGTAGTTATACCTATTATACAGGATCTGGGATGGAATCAGCTCTATATGTCAACACACCCATCGTAGGTTCCATATATGTGAGTACCACAACAACTTACATGCCCTATAAAAAACCTCTGATTGCGGCCAAGTCTTCTATAATATACACATCACTCACCTGTTAAAAAAATATTAGGGCTTTAGTTGTCGCAGCCGCAATAAACTATGTTTATTTATTGATCACTCGGTCGAAAAGAAACGATTTTAAATGGAGTTCGAGTTGACGTCGTTCTAGAAACTTTTCCGCTGGACCGGCTGCTCAGTGTGGTAGTGTGCGTGTGTAACTCGTACGTGTAAGTGTATTTTCATGGGGCTAATTTAGGACATTTACGCGTGCGGTATTTTTTGTATGCTTTAGTATCCCCGCTTTCGGCCGCTCCGGTCACACTTTGCGCTAGAAACGGAATGGAGCAATGGAGTCCAACTTATTTTTAGTTTTTCTATTGTCATTTTCGATATGCTATAATGCCAGAGGTACGTTTATAACGGTGTAAATCGCTCAATGGGAACTTGTAGCGACGCGTGCAACTCACAAAACTCGAAAGAAACGGGCCTTGGAGCCCCAACAAATTGATTGAAAAGTGTCGTGTGTGCGTTTCGGACGTCCCTGATTTGTTTTCATATGCTGCGGTTCTGGCCAAGTGCGCTGCGTATTAGCCATTCTCGGGCTTCAAGTGTAGTTATTGGATGCTTATTGGGGAAAAGCGCCAGAGAACGCATTATATAAACTGATCCGAATGCTGTCGTGGGCGTACGCAGCATAAGTGCATTTTCTCAATGATTGGCCCACCCACACAGGCGCACTCCAGAGTTCCGTGTGTATACAGAACTTGGTGGGGCGACTGTGTGTGTGCCTGTGGTGTGCATGCATGTGTGCTGTGTGCATGTGTTTGATATGCGTTTGTTTTTTTTTTTTCAGCGGAAATCAGCGATCGGTTGCTGGAAGAGAGTCAGGACATAGACATGGAGCCGTCCGCCCACCTCAATGGCAAGGAGCTGCCGGCGGTGCCACAGAACTCGGTGCAGACGCATCCCAGGTGATTAGATCTTGATTTTGGTTTTGGTTTTTGGTTTACCCTTGCCGCCTCTGGGCACACACTGCTGTATTGCTAATCCCTTTAACCGCCCATTTAACACGCTGCTTATCCTTGATTAGAAGACACATTAAGAGCAAGCGCCGCATGAAGAGAAGGTAACACATTTAGGCTTGGTTCCTCTGGTCATTTCAGTCCATATCCCTGCTCCATTCGCTCTTTTATAAGCCCCACTGACCGCTCTCTCTCTCTCTTTCAACAGATACAAATGCTACTCCTGCGAACCACCTTGCCGGGATCCCAATGAGTTGTCCCACACCTGCCAGAACGCCATTCAGGTAAGCTTTGATCCTAGACCATGCTGAAATCAAAAACTAATCCCCCATCTTATCAAAACAGTGCTGGAAGTCCCGCACCCGCGATGCCGATGGCCACGAAAAGGTGTCCCGCGGCTGCACCACCTCGTTCGAGCAGCTCCCGCTGTGCCGGCAGAGCTCGCAGAACAAGCTCAACGGTCCGAGCAAGCGGAATACGGACAACTACTACAACCTGGTCTGCTGCAGCGGCGACTACTGCAACAGCGGTGACTTCCCCGATCTGGCGCCCTTCGCCAGTGTCACCGTCACGGCGGACACCAGCAGAATTGGCAAGATGTCCTTGGCTATTCTGGGTCCCTTTCTGGTCATCACCCTGCTGGGCGTAGTGGCCATCTTTTTCATCCGGCGTAGCCATCGCAAGCGCCTGCATGCCTCGCGCACCAAGGAGGACCCGGAATCGTATCTGGTTAACGACGAGCTGCTGCGCGCCACCAGCGCCGGCGACAGTACTTTAAGAGAGTACTTGCAGCACTCTGTGACCTCTGGCTCGGGCAGCGGACTGCCGCTGCTGGTGCAGCGCACGCTGGCCAAGCAGGTCACCCTGATCGAGTGCATCGGGCGGGGCAAGTACGGTGAGGTGTGGCGGGGTCACTGGCACGGCGAGAGCATAGCCGTCAAGATATTCTTCAGTCGCGACGAGGAGTCCTGGAAGCGGGAGACGGAGATCTACAGGTGAGCAACTACAATGAACAGCAAGCTGATGGAGATTGTTGAGATCACCTCCAAAGGCCCTTCATTATTACCTTTTGCTCTATGAATCATCTATCGTATTTCCACAGCACCGTTTTGCTCCGCCATGAAAACATTCTCGGCTTCATCGGCTCCGACATGACGTCGCGCAACTCGTGCACACAACTCTGGCTGATGACGCACTATTACCCACTGGGTTCCCTCTTCGATCACCTCAACCGCAACGCTTTAAGCCGCCACGACATGGTATGGATTTGTCTATCGATATCTAATGGATTAGTGCACCTGCATACGGAGATATTTGGCAAGCAAGGAAAGCCAGCAATGGCTCATCGGGATCTGAAGTCAAAGAACATATTGGTCACATCGGCAGGAACCTGCGTGATAGCCGATTTTGGGCTAGCTGTCACCCATTCACATGAAACAGGACTATTGGACCTGGGCAACAATCCCAAGGTGGGCACCAAGCGCTACATGGCTCCCGAGGTCTTGGATGAGAGGTGAGCTTATCAAGTTACGAATACGCCGAAGAATATGTCTTAAATAATGTGTATTCCCTGAGCAGCATTGATTTGGAATGCTTTGAGGCGCTGCGTCGCACTGATATTTACGCTTTCGGACTGGTTCTGTGGGAAGTTTGTCGCCGCACCATTGCGTGCGGAATCGCCGAGGAGTACAAGGTGCCGTTCTCTGATGTGGTGCCCATGGATCCCAGCTTTGAGGATATGCGCAAGGTGGTCTGCACCGACAACTACAGGCCCTCCATCCCCAATCGCTGGAGCTCAGATTCTGTAAGTCGTCGAGCAAGTCGTTGATCTCAAAGTTCCGAATGTAATTGCCTTTGTCTCTATTCTAGCTGCTGGCTGGCATGTCCAAGTTAATGAAGGAATGCTGGCACCAGAATCCCAATGTGCGCCTGCCAGCGCTGCGCATTAAAAAGACTATACATAAGCTAGCTACCGTTGACGAGAAGGTACGCTTGGACTTTGACGAGGTCTGCGTTTAGCGGTTGTACTCGAGCCTTAGAATTATAAGCGAAGATTTAGTTTTAGCACCTAGGCTAGCGTTAGCTAGATGTAAGATTCATTCATTGACGTTTTCGCATTGCATTTTCACGCACTATTAGTTCGTACGTGTATTATTCAGAGTTAAGCCAAGATCCCACGGGTTGAAGTGCAGAACTAAGCCAAGTACAAGACCCTTGAATGCTTATTTCGAGAATACTAGAACATATTTACGTTATATTTAAATCGCCTTTTTGTTTTCGTTCCACCGGGAACCTTGCCTGACTTGGGTGCCTTTAACGTTGCCTTAAGTTTACATAAGTATCTACATCTACTCTAATATATATTCTTGGGATATCATCCTGTATATTTGCGAAACATTTTCATTTTGTTCACACTTCATCGTTCATCTTTCATCAAGTGCCATTTGCAATTGAGAATTGTAAAACGCGTTAACTGTAAGCTCACTCTTTGAACTCGACACTGAATTCTTGACTCTTGAACTTGAACTTGTCCAAGCTATGATAGAAACCTAAGCCACACCACCAATAATTGACTTGCGCTCCTAGCTAGTTAAGCCTTAAGCCACTTAGTTCTCCACGCATAGAAGCATACACACACCTACTTGTATATTGTACAAAATGCAAGCTATTTAAGTTTTGTATAGTCTAAACGAGAAATAAAATACACGAGTAAGCATTAAGCATTAGGAAACCAAGTTTATTGATCGTTGTCCGGCGTCAGCAGGCGGAAGCTCTCGTCGTTCTCCTCGTCCAAAAAGAGCAGCCGAAAGATGTCGTTGAAGAAGTCGGGATAGTAGTCGCAAGCCCGCTTGCAGTCCGGCGTCCAGTTGATCTCCAGCAGCTGAGGCTGCATCACCCTTTCCCCCTCATCAGTCCAACGGAGCATGATGTCAGCGGCGTATACAGCTCTAGACTGGGCACAGGGGGCCAGTCCGCAGGGTGGATCTGCCTTACTGGCGCACTGCAACACCTCGTACAGCATGTTGCAGATCTGCTGCTCCAGGTCAGGCCAGTCATTCGACGGGTATTGCTCCTGCCAGAGGGTCACGAAGTCATCGCACTTGACGTGATGCAGCTGGGCCTCCTCGTGGTAGTTCATCACCGTGTAGTGCTTCTCGTAGTCGTCAAAGCTATCCAGCGAGAACGGATGATTGGCGAAGCGCAGGAAGAACTTCCGATGCACATAGGCCTTCAGGGGCTGGACGCTCTTTAGGAGTATTACGTAGCGAATGTCGAACTTGACGCGTCCCTCCAACTCCTCCCGCCTGAACAGAACTGGTCGCTCGATGTACTTCTGGGCTATCTTGGGTCCCGTGGCCGGCAGACGCACAATCTGGCGGATGTTGTCGGTGATGTAGGTGTCGAGGCCGCGAGCCAGGTTCCAGGGCTTGATGATCCAGTGGTTGTCGAGGCCCTTGGCTGCTCTCGTCTGATAATAGGCGGCGAACTCCCTGAGTTCCGTCGACAGGTTGTAGGTGGTGGGCAGCCAGTCGGGATACGTGTCCAGCGTAAGACCGTTGTGGTGCTCCTTGGCCGCCCGACGTCCCACAATGCTGAGCAGATCCTTGATGGTGATTACGTACTCGAAGGGGAACTGGTTGATGAACTTCCCAGGCGACTGCTCGGCGAACTCCTCGAATTTCTTGAAGTGATGCGTGAGCCACAGCACGTCGGCCTCCTGCTCGTCGCTAACGAGGACGAACTCCGGAGACGTGAGATGCTGCTGCACCACCTCGTACTCCGCGTAGACCTTTAGTGGATCGCAACGTGACCTAGTTGGCAGTGGATCCGTGTTATCTTTGGGATAAGTCTCGGGGATGTGTCCGCTGGTGAAGTAATCCGCTCGCGGTTCCACCTGCAGGAAGCTCTCGCCCGTGAGATCGGCATCGCGCCAGGGCAAGAGCAGGGCAGCCCGCTGCGGCGCCTCCTTGGCCACGTACTCCACCACATCGCGCGTCACCTGCTCTCCCGCCTCGCAATCGCGGCTCGGAAACAGCACGCTGTACGTGGTCTGGGTGTTCAGGAAGAGCAGCGGCACCAGGCGAAAGTTCGGGTCATCGGAGTGATTCACCGCCGAGCCGACCTCATCCATCACATACCAGATGGGCTGGCGCTCCTCGTCCGACAGCCCGGCGCTGCCAATGGAGTAGGCGTGGCAGTACTTCCACAGGCGGCGCAGTATCTTGTCGATGCGGTCCTCCAGCTCCAGATCCACGCCCGTGATGGCCGACAGTCGATCCGCCAGGTGCGGGTACTGCTGCAACTGCTGTCGCGCACTATTCAGCCGGAAAGTCCAGGCATGGTCGATCAAGTAGATGGCCTGCGGATCACTCGCCCTGATACCTTGATCTCTGGCTACGCCCAATGCAAACACGGGATTGGGGCTGTCATCGTCCTCCGCCGGATTCTGATCCTCATCCTCGTCGTAGTCGATCAACATCAGCTGCAGTGCCTCTCCAGCATCGAAGGTGTCCGCGGCCAGTTTCCGGTAAAGTGCTGGCCAAAAGTGCATCGGAATCGACGAGGATTCCAGCTGGGGCTTGTGCAGCGCCACAAATTCGTTGTACTTATTTATGCCGTCCATTGTGCCGCGTGCGGAGACAAAAATATATTCTTGGAGCAGGTCCCGGCTAGAGTGACCGTGTGCGAGGTCCAGTGATGCGAAGCTCTGCTTCTTGGCCTCCAGCTGCGCGAACGATTCTATTAATGGCGCGGTACCTCCTAAGGTTGGGCGTTCTATTTTCGGTTTTTATTTATAACTTTTCTTCTGCTAGGCAGCCCAACTTAGATGATGCGTTTATCCTTAGTACTGCTGGGCTCAGGAGTAACGCCTTGAATTCAAATCTAACGGTCCTTTTTCAAAGATTTAAAATTGATAAAATAAAGATGTAAAAAAATTGCTGCTTTAGGTACCAGGCGAACCGAAATGCTAGATAGAGGAGGCATTTTTTCCGCTTAAACTTAATATAAAATATCAGTTATAATTATGTTGGGCTGAGTGCAGCGCCTACCCAGTGCCCTTCTGAGCGCCTGTGATTCAATCTTGCCGGATTGAGAAATTGGAAAAATCCACTGCAAGGGGTTACATGTACCTTAAACTTGTCTAGATCACAGAGAAGCTAAAAAAAAGTTTAGATTCAGTCCCTTAAAATATCCTTGCGCCGAATGTGATCCCCTTTTATCACGCCTCTGCCTTCCTCGTTAACCAGCACTGACGGCGAACAGCTGACCAGCTGATTGTGTGACCGCACAATTTCTGCCATTTCGTTTGTTTTTAACCGAGCGCCGTGTGCTTGTGTTGGTGCCAGTACTAGCAAGAACAAACACTATTTCACCATTAGAATAGATAACATGTAATTGCGATTGTGGGGCACCCAACGCCAAACCAAAGCACAGCAGCGGGGAACTAGCAGAAGTTCAAAGTCATCACAACTCGACAGTAGCTGGTACATATTAGATTTTACTTTCGTGTCGACATTTATGAAACTCTCGGCAGTCAAAGTGGAAGCAGGCAGCGCGCAAATGGTGTCGGACCGTCGATAGAACCCCCGCACTCGTCCAGCCCGCCATTCAAAAATTTCAAGTTTTAAAGTGAGAGCCAATCATCCGCCTTCGATCCGATTTGAGAGCGCGAGATGAGCGAGACGCTGGCGTTGGCGAGCGGCGGCGTGAGCGATCTGCCGCCCACGTCCGCTTCCACTACCTCCCTGCCGCTGCCCGTAGTTGAGCAGGGATCGCGCGTGGGCATGGACCTAGAGGTAAGGAGCACAATCTGGAGGCGGGGGGCAGTGGCAGTGGAAGGGTCCGAACAGTAGGCGGCCTGGGGTGGTGAAATTCCGGAAAATTCGGACCAAAAATTCTTGTTCTTCCGCAAACAAACTGCGCAGTAGACTAGCACTCGCTGGTTGAGTAATATTCGCCCTCCGCCTGGGCCACCAGCCAGGTGCCCGATATGCCAGAGGTGTCCGAGGTGCCCAATGACCCCACAGCCTTTGATCACTCACGTGCTCTCACCCAAATTGACGTGTGCCTTTCGTCTCTCGCTTGCAGGATCCTAGAAACAACGGGTTCTGGCTCTGGAAATGGTTGTGTAACTGGACATCTAGCTCACCAACTATGCTGCGCGCCGTGGAAAAGAAGATACTGTCGTACGTGAAGCTGCCCTACCGGGGCTTCTTCGTGGACATTGGTCCCGCCGTGGGCGAGGCGGACAAGATATGGACGATAAGCATGAACACCGAGTCCAAGGAGGTGCCTCTGGTGCTGCTCCATGGCCTCGGGGCCGGCATAGCCTTGTGGGTGATGAACCTAGACGCCTTTGCCAAGGGCAGGCCCGTTTACGCCATGGACATCCTCGGATTCGGACGCAGTTCGCGGCCGCAGTTCGCCAAGGATGCGCTGGTGTGCGAGAAGCAGTTCGTCAAGTCGGTGGAGGAGTGGCGCCGCGAGATGAACATCAATGACATGATCCTGCTGGGCCACTCGATGGGCGGCTTCATCGCCTCCAGCTATGCGCTCAGCTATCCAGAGCGTGTGAAACAACTGATCCTGGCCGATCCCTGGGGCTTCCCCGAGAAGCCCTCGGAGGCCACGATCAACGGCAAGCAAATACCGCTCTGGGTGCGGGCCATAGCTAGGGTGCTGACCCCGCTCAATCCGCTGTGGGCCCTGCGCGCCGCCGGCCCCTTCGGCCAGTGGGTGGTGCAAAAGACGCGGCCGGACATCATGCGCAAGTTCCAGAGCACCATCGAGGAGGACATCAACCTGCTGCCACAGTACATCCATCAGTGCAACGCGCAGAACCCCAGCGGTGAGTCCGCCTTCCACTCGATGATGCAGTCCTTCGGCTGGGCCAAGAACCCCATGATCCACCGCATCAAGGACGTGCGCAGCGACATACCGATCACCTTCATTTACGGCTCCCGCTCCTGGATCGACTCTTCTTCCGGCGAGAAGATCAAGTCGCAGCGCGGCAGCAACATGGTGGACATCAAGATCGTGACGGGCGCCGGCCACCACGTGTACGCCGACAAGCCGGACGTCTTCAACCGCTACGTGAACGAGACCTGTGATATCTACAAGGTGGCCGGCAACAAGCTGATCACGCCCCTGCAGCTCATCCGCGAGTCCACGGAGTCCGACGAGGAGCGGGAACCCAACCTGAGCACAGCAAAGACGGTGGAGGTCCAACCGGAGGTTCAGGCGGTGCCCACCGTCAACGCTGCCGACACATCCGCGGCGCAGGCCGACGACGAACTGGCGGCCAATGTCAAGCCGAAGTGAGCAGAGGAGCATGGAGCCTGGAGCCTGGATCTGGAGCATCATCAAATCGCAGCTCGCCGCCGCAAGCCTGTATCTATTAGCTTAGTGTCTTTGCCTAGTATTAAATGGTCATTATATCTATTCAGCCGCTATTTTTACCCCTAGAATAAAGTCGAACTTGGCTGAAACTGCAACTACCTAATAACTGGCACATTCTAATTTATGTTCATTGATATTTCAAGTTACACAAACACTGCGCATTGATTAAAGATTAAATATATATATATTTGTTACAAAAGCGAACTGAGTTTGGATTTTAATACATGTAAATCGCGCAAGCAGCGGACCTAAGTTGTAAAATCCTTGTTAACTTTAGCAAGGCCCCAAGACTGATTGCTGCTCCTAAAGACTGTGGAATATTTCAAGCTTCTTAAGTATTCAAATTTGAGTTGTGTCATTTCACGGTTAAACGTTAAAGCATTTATAATTTTATGGATTGTTCTGGCAACAAAGTATCGTCTAGGCGATTGTGCTGATTCATTCGGAGTACAAAGGTTACTTACGCGGGCACTGTCACCGCGTGTGGAGTTCCAGTCAATGGAGGCTTTTCAGCTGCGCCGAAAAGCTCTCTACGAATGCGGGTGGTGGGGGATAGTGGGTGGGTGCATGCGTCAGAGCTGACATCGATCCGGAAGAGCCCACACGCGTCAGTTGTTTTCAATTCTTTCTCGGATTGGATTGGGTCTAAGGCTATCGCAAGGCAGCAGCTGATAGGCCGGGGACAAACAATAGAATTATGTAGGTGAAACCAGGACTGGTTCAGGTTACTCTGGGGGCCTACATATTCTGTACATATCAATAACTACATTTCTATTAAATTGTGTATCATACTATATGTAGAGTTTCCCGTAAAGTGAAGTATTTACTTAAAAAATATAAAATAAGCAACATCTTGTAGACTTTGTTCTCTCAAAAAATTAATGGTAAAGTTACCTGATTCGTTTGTAACTTTATCCAGCCATAGTCGGTAATAAAAAGTGATTTATTACTCAAAATGTGATTGACCTAATAGAAAATATGTTCTTTTGTTAAAGAAAATGCAAAACTGGTAGGAAAGTGTAAATAAAACGACAACAGGGGACGCGGTTGTTCCCCCAGAGATTTGTTATCAACTGGCTGGCGGCTCAAGCTTCGCTTTGTTTGAATGTATCATTGCAATTATATTTCAAACATACATTATACAAATTAATTGAGTGAAAATATGCGATAGCCTCGCCAGTGGTCATGACAAATGATTATTATATTATATGTTCATACAGCCAGTACATAATACAGTAACCTTATCAAATCGCAGAGCAAGCAAAAAGAAAAAACAATACATTTGGCTGATAAGTAAGCAAAAAGCGGACACCAGACTCGGCATAAACAACTCGAAATTAAACAAAGAAATCGTATAGGTAATACATATATATTTTCCTTAGCTTCGTCGGAGAAAGTCCCAGAGGAACCCATAAAGTTTACAATTTAAAGTTTAAGTATAGAGTTCGATTAGCTGTTCGATTACTTGGCATCGGCAAAGCCCACACGATCGTTGCCCATGTCGAACTCGGTGTAGTATTTGCCAATGAAGACGTCGCCCAGGATCCAGAGGGGACCGTTTGGCGGGGGGATGTCCATGCCCATGAAGCCGGACAGGCAGATGGTCTTTCCCATCTGGGCCACGCGAAGAATGTAGTCCTTGCCCTCCAGCTCAAAGGTCTTGCCGCCGAGTACGAACTTGATGACCGGCAGCTTGGGGATCAGGTCGCAGGACACAACATACTGAAAGATAAAAAGGGTATAATGCTTGCTTCCTTGGCATTTTCTATAATTAAATTCCTACCTCTCCGCCAATGATGGGTGTGCCACCGATTTTCTGGTTAATCGAGGTGGCCTCGGCCATCGGAGCAGCAATCAGCGAGGTGCCGGTGTCGGCAATCACCTGGCAACCGCCCTTGCACAGCTCCAGTTCGCCCACGGAGGCAGAGTCCATCTTGATCTGCCAGTAGCCCTTGCGAGTAACCGGCAAATAGGTGAAGTCACCATTGTAATGCTTGGGGTCGGAGCCGCCGAAGATAATTTCACCACCCTCGGGGCCAGCTGGGTCGCGGTTCAGGTAGAAGGAGAACACCGGCGATGAGATCAGACCCTGCTCGTACATAACGTAGAATGGGGGCTTTACTTGGTCCACGGAGATGGAGCTGTAGCCAAGGCCCAGGATGCCGTCAAACTTGGCCGCGACGAAGACCAGACCTGGCTCGCTCAGGGCCTCGGCAAAGGTTTGTCCCTTGATGTCCAGACCACCAATGGAGACCGTATCGGTGGAGAGGTAGCCGGAGAGGCTGCCGGATCCGTAGTGAATGTCGAACGCTGTGCCGTTGGCCACGTACGTCTTCGACTTGGTGGCATCGTACTTGTTGTGCATCAGGCAGGCAATGTTGGTCAGGTGACACTTCTTCGAGGGCACCCACAGGTTCGAGGAGCCGGTGTCGAAGACCACTCGGAAGTTCTGCGGCGGCGACCCGATCGATATGGGTCCGTAGTACTGGGCGTCCATGTAGTTGGACAGCGGCTCCGGCACGTCGCCGCCACTGCCGTACTTGATGCGCAGTTGCTGCAGCTCTGTGCCCACATCGGCAAAGTGGCGGCGGGCGGTCTGGACTTTCTCCAGCGGCACTCGCAGTAGTCTGGGATTCGACTCGGCCGCGGCCAGGGCCAGCAGGCAGGCGGCGACCAGCAGCAGTGGAACCTTCTGCATTTCGGGATGGATGTATTGCTTAACTCTTGGCAAGAACTGCAGTGATCGGCTCGCTGCACTTAATTAAATATTGCGGGACAGCGAAAATGATTCAGCACGGAAAAGGCACTAATTATGGACAAGCGCTTGGCGAAGACCAACGAGCGGCGAATGTGATTTGGAGTTTTTTTTTATTATCAATAAACTTATGTATGTACATATATTTGTTATTTTCTAATAAAGATTATCTTATTATTATTTATATTTATTATTTATATTTACTTTTTTACTTTTATAACTTTATTTCAGTTAAACAGCTGATAGGGTTGTCACCTTAAGCGAAAGAAATGTTCAGGATTGCGTCTTATTGGCGCGAATGTTTCAAGATTGTGAGTTTACCTCAATTACTGAAACGCAAATAAATAATTTAAGGTCCCTTAAGCTCACACCGCTGCACACTATGAAACGGGCCCAGGCGGCGAAGGCAGGACCCTGTAAAAAGGTCGCTAAGAAGCAGGAGAAAAGCCCGAAGAAAGAATCCAAAAGTGACCAGGAATCGAGTGGCAGCGGCGATGAAGCAGCTTCTCCCTCGAAGCCTTCGCTGTCCAAGCCGAACTACCAGAACTTCGAGCAGTTCTTGGCCCACCTACAGCACCAGCGATCCGCCACAGCAGCCAATATCCAGGAGTTTTCCTTCCGAAAGAAACGGGTGCGCGTCCTCTCCAAAAGCGCCGATGTGAAGGAACCCTGCAAGGGCGGCGTCGTCTACTGGATGTCGCGCGATGCCCGCGTGCAGGACAACTGGGCCCTGCTCTTCGCCCAGCGATTGGCCCTGAAGTTGGGGCTGCCGCTGACGGTGGTGTTTTGCTTGGTGCCCAAGTTCCTTAACGCCACCATTCGTCACTACAAGTTCCTGATGGGCGGCCTGGAGCAGGTGGAGCAGCAGTGCCGCTCCCTGGACATACCCTTTCATCTGCTCTTAGGTCCTGCCGTAGAGCGGCTGCCCGAATTCGTGAGATCTCAGGATATGGGAGCTGTAATCTGCGACTTTGCTCCGCTGCGTCTGCCCCGCCAGTGGGTCGACGATGTGGGCAAGGCGCTGCCTAAGAGTGTGCCCCTGGTGCAGGTGGATGCCCACAACGTGGTGCCACTGTGGGTGGCCTCAGACAAGCAGGAGTATGCCGCCCGCACCATTCGCAACAAGATTAACTCCAAGTTGGGTGAGTTTCTCACTGAATTTCCGCCCGTAGTCAAGCATCCCCACGGTACGGGCTGCCAGGATGTGAAACCGGTTGACTGGCCAGCAGCCTATGCAACGCTGCAGTGCGACACGGACGTGGGCGAGGTGGAGTGGGCTAAGCCGGGCTACAAGGCTGCCTGTCAGCAGCTGTACGAGTTCTGTAGCCGCCGTCTGCGACATTTCAACGATAAGCGAAACGATCCCATGGCAGACGCTTTGTCCGGTCTCTCGCCGTGGCTGCATTTTGGCCAGATCTCCGCCCAGCGGTGTGCCCTGGAGGTGCAGAGATTCCGGGGACAGTACAAGGCCTCGGCTGATGCCTTTTGCGAGGAGGCTATCGTTCGCAGAGAGCTGGCGGATAACTTTTGCTACTACAACGAACACTACGACAGCTTGAAGGGTCTTACGCCGTGGGCTTATCAAACGCTGGATGCCCATCGCAAGGATAAGAGGGATCCCTGCTACAGCCTCGAGGAACTAGAGAAGGTATAAAGCTGGGGAGCCTTGTATATGTGCTGGTACTAAGGCTTCCTTTCCCTCCACAGTCCCTCACCTACGACGACCTGTGGAACTCGGCGCAACTGCAGCTGGTTCGCGAGGGCAAGATGCATGGCTTTCTGCGCATGTACTGGGCCAAGAAGATCCTCGAGTGGAGCCCCACGCCGGAGCAGGCGCTCGAGTACTCGATCCTGCTCAACGACAAGTACAGCCTGGATGGACGCGATCCCAACGGCTATGTGGGCTGCATGTGGTCCATCGGCGGTGTCCACGATATGGGCTGGAAGGAGCGCGACATCTTCGGCAAGATTCGCTACATGAACTACCAGGGCTGCCGGCGCAAGTTCGACGTGAAAGCCTTCGTCATGCGATACGGGGGCCAGGTGCACAAGAAAAAGTAGAAAGAATAAACGGTTGGGTTTTCTTTGCCTTTGTTTTGAATGCAAGCCAAGAGCATTTTTGTATTTAACCGGAGTTCCATGAAGTGGCTTTAGAAAATATGACAAAATTACAGCTAACGGGGCAGAACTCAGTCCTTCTCGGCGATCTTGGTGAGGTGCTCCTCGATCTCCCTCTCGTCCAGGATGCGGAATTTGGGGTCTGTCTTGCTGACCACGCCGATCTCAATGCCGTTGGGCTTGAAGTCGATGGCCAGCACCGTGGACAGACAGGTGATGGCCAGCTGGATGGCCTTCTCCTCGGACAGGTTGTTCTTGTACTTCTTCTCCAGATAGCTGTTGGCCTCCAGCGACTTGGCGCCCACGGAGCAGGCGCGGAAGCCGCTGTAGTAGCCGGCCGGGTCGGTCTTGTAAACACTGGGTCCGATCTCGTCGTCGTAGGCGATCAGGACCATGCTGCAGCCGAGCGGACGCATCTCGGCGTTCTGCGTGTACACCTGGTTGATGTCGGCGATGCGCTGGCACAGCACATCCACGGGCATATCGTAGCCGTACTTGTAGCGGAAGTTGGCGGCCTCGTGTCTGGCCTTCTGCACCTGCGACCGCGAATCGGCTGAAGGAGCAACAAATAAATTATTAATGAGGATTTTCTTTGAGAGCAAGTGGGGTGAAGTACAAGGTCTAGCCCAGGTTTCGGTTGCTGGATGGCCGTAGTGGCTCCTACAAACAGTTAGGACTGTGCAGGAGAAACCCGGAACATTGGAAATCACTCCAGGACACTATCCCACTCAGAGATGAAGACGCTTAAGCTAGCTACCCACCTATGCGACCGGTCATGGCGCAGCCGATGTCTTTGGTCACCCGGAACAGGTGAGTTACGCTGTCCGGCACAATGTTCTTCTCAGTCACTTTCTTCTGGGTGGCCACCACGGCACAGTCACCGCTCTTCAGAGCAACCGTGGTGATGTTCTCCTGGGTGATGGCCTTGAAGGCGTACTCTGTGGGAGTTGGGAGATGTGGGGATGAGAGTTAGGAGATGCTCTCGGAGGGGGCTGGTTTCCGGATACTCACCCACTTGGTAGAGGCGTCCCTCTGGCGAGAAGATTGTGATGTGTCTGTCAAAGCCGGCTGAACTTCCGCGAGACATGATGGATGCGTGCTCTTTGAATCAGTTGCTGTTGTTGGAGGAGTAATCCGTTAAAAACTCGAGGATTCGACTCGCAGGACCACTCTTACCTTTCGAACAATGAGAATTTACAAATTTGTATATGGTTTTAAAATGTCGCTTCGAATCAGAAACCTACAGTGCAAAATTCAGATTGTCATTCCCAGTCGATATGGGCCTAAAAAACGGCAAAAAGCAACGCGCCTAGCGATTGGTTCAAAGCTTATCGTTATCGAATTATCGGAACAAAAAAGCTGAAAAAAGCTAGAAAAAAGGAACCCCAAGAACTAAATTATAAAATTTTTAAATATTTGGTGATTCAATTTTTCTTACAATCATTTTTTAATTTCTATGGTATTTAGAAGTTTTTTAATTCGCTGAAATTTAAGAATATTATTCCGCAAATATATTTATAATTTTTTTTTTCTTTTATTCGGATATTTCCATCCTTAATATCTTAAGCGCAGTTCTCAGAGCGAGAGAGAGAGCGCGAGAGGCCGATATTGGCTTTTCGTTTTGACTCGCTGCTTGAAAACACTTTTCGTCACTCTCAGTACAAGGCTTTTACAAAACGCAGTTCAATTTACCATTCATGAACTAAAAATGTAAAATAATGAATCCAATTGGGCGGAAAAGTAGCCAAAGAAAATGCCACCACTATCGCTGTTTCCAGCTGCTATCGAACTATCGATTGGCAACGCGATGCCGTATCAATCCATTGGCCGAGTACAGAGAAGGTAAATAAATATTTTGCAATAACACCGAAGTTCGAACTATTCGGGAGCCAAGTGTGTGTCTCCGGCTGTGAACATGCACGAGGATGACTTGAAGAGTCAGTTGACCATCGCGCGGAACGAGATCAACAATTTGAGGTGCGTTTGAGACAAATCCTTGCGTCCTTAGCGGCTGTTAAAGTTCAAGTTCGTTCCGATTTCGCCTTGACCATGGTGCAGGCAGCAAGTGCGGAACCTGCAGCATGTGCAGCGCAAGGACATCGAAACGATAAACCGCCTGCTGCAGGACTTCCGCTGCGAGGGATGTGCGAGCAACAACAAGGGCGCCAAGGACAAGGCCGCCGGGGAGAAGGAGGCACAGGAGCTGCAGCGGGAGCGAGAGCAGGAGCACGGGCAAGGTCACAGCCAGGGCCAGGTGCGTTTGACTCTTCCACACACACCCCTCTCAACCAATCCTCCATCGCAGAGCAACTTCAATGGACTTGGCCGCGGAGAGGACTTAGCCCACTTCCGGCCCATCGGAGTGATTCGGACGGCCTTCCCGGAGAAGCGAGCCGTCCCCAGGCAATCGATTGTGGGCAGCCGCCTAAGGGGCATCATCCAGCTGAACGACGGCGTCTTCACCAATCCGGAGCACTCGCTGGAGGGACTGGGCGACTTCTCGCATCTGTGGCTCATCTATCACTTCCACCGCAACAATGCGCATCCCAAGGCCAAGGTGGCGCCGCCGCGTCTCGGTGGCGAGCGCGTCGGTGTGTTCTCCACCCGTTCGCCGCATCGCCCGTGCCCAATTGGCCTTTCTCTGGTTGAAATCGAGAAGATCGAGAACGCCACCATCAGCTTCTTTGGGACGGACATGGTGGATGGGACGCCAGTGCTGGACATAAAGCCCTACATTCCATACTACGATGCGCCATCCTTGAGCGTAGACTCAGGTACGTTCGGCGACCAGAAAGCCACAAAGCCTACTAAAGGTCTTGCTTGCCCCTGGACAGGTCGTACTTCAGCTGGACCGCATGAGAACAGCCTCGACTTTTATGACTCCCGGCAGGAGCCCGATGGCGAGGAGTCTGATTTGGAGCTGTATGGCGCCGCTGGTTTCTCTGGCAACGCTGGGATCGGAGCGGATGCAATGCTGCCGCCGCCGAGCGCTGTGCGAGTGCCCAACTGGGTGGTGGCCAGCCACCGGCTGAGCGTGACCTTCAACGAGCATGCCGAGGCCCAGCTGAAGGAGCTGCAGGTGGAGAAGCAGTGTATCGTGGACATATTGGAGGCTGATCCGCGCTCCGTTTACTTGCGCACAAAATACGGCTCGCAGATATTTACCTTTCAACTAAGAGAGGTCACAGTGACGTGCAAATTCGACGACAAGGCCGGATCGGTGACAGTGGTCCAGGTCCGGCGAAATGAGAACGTGCAGGTCACCGCCTTGGACGGCGATCTGCGCACCGCTTAACTTATAGATAATTGCAATTGATATTTGTTCTTTGACGATTTGTGTTTAGCTTTTAAGTATTTCGTGTTGAGGAGCTTTAACCTTTGCCGTTTCGCGTTTGCTCTGGACACAGGACATTCAGAAATATACATAAATGTATGAGGCTTGTTTCCCACGCAAAATGAATTGTTTTCTTTCGCTAAATCGGATTTGAGGGTTAATGAGATCTCTAAGACCTAATAGTATAATTTTTCTATTGCTTTAATTATTTCCAGCAACCTCATTATGGGTGATATGAGCTGGAATGGCTTTCTCAGTCAGGCTAAGCAGTTTGTGGAAATTTCTCAGCAGTTGGGCGATAGTTGGATGCTGGAGGAAAAGGTTTGTAAACTCTCGCTGGCCTCCTATTTCAGACCTATTTAATATGACTCACTTTCAGGACTCGAATGAACCCAACACCTTCCTCAAGTTTAGTCAAAAGATTAAGGGTAAAAATGGAGAGCTAATTAATGTGGAATATCATGTGGTCTACAGCGTCTCCTACCAAGTGCCCATGCTGTTTTTTCAGGCCCACAGATCGGGTATTTATCTGGATTAAAAAGGAAATATCTATAATTAACACAAAGTCCTCGTTCTTACAGATGGCAGCCTCCTAGATCTGGATGCAACATGGCAGTGCTTCATGCCGGACAGCAAGTCCAGCGATCTGTACCAGATACTAACCCAAATGGACCATCCCGTGCTCTTTAGGCCTTTCATGGCCCTGCATCCATGTCGCACCGCCGAGGTCCTGAAACAGTTCGGGCAGCCGAGTAACAATCAGGTGCTCACCTTTATCAGCCTCTACGGTCCCCAGGTGCAGTTGCATCTGCAGAATGCCTATGGCCACAGCCCGAAGTACACATAATTCGCATTTATTGGTGGTTGTTTTAAACACTGGTTATAGGAGTATACATTTTGTGGATAATATGGCATATGATACAGTTTTACATTCAATTCGCTACCTTATCGTGGTTTGACCCTTACATTGAATAGGCTATATTGGTCGGCATGGCATCTCCTGGGCCGGCCGCATCTCTTCTAGTACTTGGCACAAGTGAAGATCCGAATTGTACAGCAGATACGGGCAAACTGTTGTGGATTATGGTTATTATATAGCGACTACTTAATATTTCCCGAGGCTACACCTCAGCGGTAATTCTAATTGTAAACCAAAATGCTTGAGTAAACCTACGAAAGGAACCGAGCTTTGTACACAGATTATAATTCCACTTATGGGATGCATTCATCTACTTATTCGTTAAATATATACTATTCCTATACGTTTTATAGTTCCGGCAAGTTCCACTCGCTCTCTTGGTTAATTTCAGGGGTAATATCAACTAGTAGTTACTGTTTCGATTATTATTCCATAGCATTAAGGTAATATAATGTATTTTTAGACAGGTATACGCTTAGGCCTAGTTGTACTGTACACAAGCCTGGCCATAGTTGGGCCGCTTTGCTTTGCATTTCACTAATGTTAAGTGGTTCATTTATAATTAATGTTAACTGGCTACTGTGTGGCATTAGCGGGTCCCCGGCGCCACCACAAGGTCCTTAAGTTCTTTGGGGGAAACCTCGGACCTGTGGGCGCGAGGAGTCGCATTGAAAATGTTTATTTGCAAAATTAAATTGATTTTTATGTAATAACTTGGGTTTCGCAATTGTAATCCCACAAGAATACACGTTCACGTACATTGATATAATATGCTTCCTATTGACAGGTTGATACTGAGGTGCTAAAACGATTAGGACTATCCATATGGTGTATACTATTCCAAGAGTAATTATAATGGGACAAGGGGAACTCAATGGGGTCTGGAAACAAGCACTAAGGACTCGTCTAAACTATGTAGTTCTCTGATTCTAGGTAGTGTGTAAAAGCTGCTATTATCCTGGTCAGGGATTGTGGTTAATTGTGAAGTGAGCTACTGTTTAATACGGAACTACCTAACAAAGAGGGGACTTTCCTGCCTTAGAGGACTCCATTTGATAACAGAAATTATTTTGTTAGCTTTGAATTGTTATACAAGTACTCTTACAAGTTCTATTATCATACATTTATATATATAATCTAAATATATACTTGGGATATACCATTAAACCCTATCTTGTACAGAGTCCCCAACTATTTGGCTTTACATTCATTATATTTGCACTGTTTCCTGCTTTCTATTTAGGTTTCAATATACATTCTAACGAAAAAAAACTCTGTTTACAAACTGGAAATGCAATTTGAATCTATGGAAAACCGAATAAATTTCTATGGAATGTTTGTTTTCATTGTGAAAATTGCATTTGGTGGGTAGTTCTGGGCCCTCCCCTTGTCTATATTCATAGGAATTGTGGCTATTTTGGTGTTTGCTAAAAATTTACATACGTAGTTGTGTTCTGTCTGTGAGTATTGTTGTTGTATTTGTAAGGACCTTACATACATATATGATTATATGAAATATACACGTTCATAGTATTATTTAACATCCGGTTCTTGTCATCTCCATATATGTACTCATATATATATAAAATTTCGTTTAAAGCTGCACCATTTAGTTGACATTCGCATATCAAGTTACATTTGATTTCTCTATATGTACAATATACACGGTAAAAAATAAAAGTAAAGTTGCTAGATCTGCGCTCAGCAGTGGCGAGTGCTGCCCAAATGCAATCTATCCTCCTGGGAAGTCGGAGATCGTGATATGTTTCTGGGTATAGTTCTTCGATCCAAGCAGCACCCAGCCACCGGTTGGCGATGACGGAATAAATTACTTAGCCTAATGCATAAAATCCGCACTACCATGCTGCTTAGTTGTGGTTTCCTCTGGTTGTTTGGTTGTTGGTCTCATTTCAGTTGCATCTTTGGACATTTTTCGCTATGTTATCGCTTTAAAGTGTTCTTAAAATATTCTGTGGCACGCGAGTAACTGTACACTTAAAGCTTCGCAAGGTTAACACTCAACGTTGAGCCGATCTGGTGATCTGCTGGTGCCCAGTGGCCACTCGGATCCCATTGGAATGGACTAGACTGGGTTGTATATTTGGCTACACTAAACACTAAATATAAAGCTCTGTAACTCACTCGACACACACATATCGTACGAATACATATAGTACGGCCGCGCATATCGGAAGGGTAGCCTTAACCTTAACCTAGGGTAAACGAATTCGATGCGATCGCGGCTGGACTAGGGCTAAAGCTATTGGTGCTAGGCTATGTTATGGACGGTGGTGCTCCTAGTGACGATCCGAAAGTCATCGTCCAGCTCATCGGCGGACTCGGCGGGCGGTCGGCCCATGAAGTCGCTCGATGCGCTGCGCCTGAATCAGCTGCACAGCAGGTTGAAGAACCCGCGTCCCTTCTCCGATCGCGGCGCCATCAGCATGGGCACCTGGTTCTTGTGGGTCACCTTGATCTGGGTAGAGGTAGAGGCGTATATAGAGCAGGAATATTACGAGTAAGTAAGGTCTCAACTCACCGTGCACGGCATCTGCATCCAGGGCTCGCCGTCGATCTGCATGGGGAACGTCTTCTTTGTCTTGATGATCACCTCGCTGCACTGGGCCAGGCGGCGTCCGGAGGCTCGCAGTCCGGTCCTCACCTGGCCCATGTGCAGGCAGTTCTCCAGACCTATTACCTCGATCAGGCGATCGCCAATATCTGGAAGAATGAAACCCAAGCTTGGTAAATCAACAAATAACTCGTAAACGAATAATTACATAAAAAAAGGAATACAGGAGATTATTTCCCTTTGACTCATAGTGAGGACTCACCCTGTATCGCCACCGAGAGATCCACGGAATTAAAGCTGGTGGCTGAGAACTCCTTGTCCCCCGCCCGAAGCTTCTTGCTCTTGCCAAAGGGACCGGCGCTCTTGCGGATCCGCTTCTGGGACAGGTGCTCGCCCCACAAATTGGAGCCGCCATGCGTGTACGGGATGTTGAGGAGGGCCACCCCCTGCAGGTGGGGTCCGTTGGCCAGGTCCAGGGCCACGCCATCGCACTGCAAATGTGGAGCGAAGGTTACACGCTGCGCTGCTCTTGTTCTGCGTCCGCTCATAAATCACGGATGACGGCTGCCCTGCCCCCCACTTTTCCACCCAATTTCGCCTGCAGTTATATTCAGTTTTCCAGCCCAGAGCCCCGTTTCCATCCCCCTGCCACTTACCACAATCTCGATGCTCTCGTGGAGATTCTTGCAGGATGCCGCGAATGTCTCGGACGTTGCATACTCGAAGTACCAGAGCTTGTTCTTCATCCGGCTGTTGAATTTGTGCGGATTCTTCTCGCGCTCCAAGTGAAACTTGACGCAAATGGCGGCGTCCTGGGGAACAGAGTGGGAGTGAGATTGAGATGGTGGAGCAAGGCCAGGTCAGCTGCGGAACGGGCCATTCAGGGTCACGTTCCGACTGCACTTCCCATTCAGGCGTTCCGAGAAATCTCAATTAGATTGACACCTCTCGGCCTTGGCAAAGTGCTTCGATTGGCCTGACCGCTGGAATGCCAATTAATGTTGTGGCCAAACGTAAGATGAGACACCTAATTTGTATTAAGGAAAGGCTGGCAGGCAGACAGGCAAAGCTCCTTATCGCAGTTGCCAGCTGGCAGCGAGAATCTAAAGAAACTTCGAGTGGCGAGGGAGCGAGGCTACCACGAGTCTAAGTCCTGGCCTGCAACTGCAAGTGATGTCCACTTTAATCTTAAGAAACTATTGATTTGGAGCAAGTACTTGGAGACTTTCAATTCATTTTTTCAATGAATGTTGAGAGAGTCATAATGGGGCCTCCATATTTACTTGAAAATGGAATTATCTTAACATAATTAAAGAAATAAAAAAAGGAATACTTTATTACAATAAAAAGGGGTTACATTTGACTTCCATTTAATGGATTATAAGACTTAGGGTAGAAACCCTTACTATCAAAGTGCCTTGTCAGAGTGCCTATCTGTACGGAAAAGATAATCAAAGATCCAGATAAACTTATCGTAAAGAAAATCGGGTTTCTGCCCTCCTAAAATCTATCTGAACCTGGACGAATAACAAGTGCTGTTAACTGTGCGGTTTACTATCGATTATTGCTGTAAAGAACCGAATTGTGCTGTAAGGAGCAACCATATGGTTGCCTTGGTTATCGCAACCACTCAGAAAGTTATCGAATGTCAGCTGTTACTTTATCAAAACGAAAAAGATTTGACAGGGAGTCTAATTCCCTGTTAAACTAAGCTCTCACATTTACACGATAGACAACCAAATTTTCTTAGCCGGGACTTTATCTGTCCGCAATATTTTGACAGGTTAAAAACCGTATAAAAGTATTCAGGCCCTAGAATGTCGTTTAATTTTGATACGCTCATATTTTTTAGGGCAAGGACCTCCTTAATAACCCATTAAACAATTATTTGCCCCCACAAATGTACATGTTTTTCTTGGATCAGGACAAGGACCCTTTTAATAACCTATTCGACAAATATTTGCCATTTTTCCCACATTTTCCCGCAGACGCTCACGTGCCGAGGTCCTTCTGTAAAGGTGTTTGTTTTACGGAGCCCCAGCACCTGGCGACTGGCAACTCCATTTCATTCCGTTCCATGGCAAGAGGATGCTTATCGCACATGGCGGTTGCATTTTAATTCCTTGTGCGGATATTCGGTTGCGTGCCAACGTTGCGCATACGACACGTTGCGCTTACAGCCACGGCATTTGTTATGCATGCCGCTCGGCAAACACACACACACACACGGCTCTGGCCTGGTCCGGACTCTGGACCGTTGTACACCGGATGCAGGGCCGCCACCACGTGGCTGCAGGACTTTCAATTAGGGCCCGTCGGTCGCCTTTGGTTGCACAGCAAATAAGATTTATTACCGCTCGACGTCAAATTGAATTGTCAACATGAGCGAGCGCCTGCCAGCGCTTAAAATCGAAAAATCGACGAAAAACTTTTTAATTAGCCTCAGCCGCCTGCCGCCTGCCTGCTGCTCCTTTCCCGTCCGCGATGTCACTCCAACTTTATGCATGGTCTGTGCGGTAAACTAATTTAGTGACAGCCCGGCTTATTAGCATGCCTCGACCGCACCATACCCATTAGTCAGCGGCCATGGCCATGGGACAGGATAGCTGACAGCTTGTTTGCATTGCGAAAAGTTCGCCGACGCTGCCTGAAAGGCCAAGTTGGGCTCGAAATTTGATTGGCTCTAAAAAGGGCTGAGGGCTGTGAGGTGAGACGCTAATGAAATAATTTGTATACCCCCGAAAAACTGGCGAGCCCGAGCTCCCATAGATAAGCAAGGCGGAATCTCTTTACGGCCACGGGGCGTATGCGCAACGCAGGTACAAAAGCCAAGCCATAAAATGCGCATCCAGCCAGCTATCTCTCTGGCCCCGGTACATAAAACTCGAGCCAAAGTCAAAGTCGAAGCTCAGACAATTACACATCAACTCCATAACAGCCGGCAGGCTCTTCCCAAACCAGTGCTGACACAGGCTTTCGGAGAGAAAACCAGGTCAAGCTAATAGCTTTTGGGAATGACATTAAAAGTAAGTGTATATACTGAAAACTACACAAATTTATTAAGATTTATTATGTAGAATTAATAGTAATATTAATTGAAAGAAAATTGGTTAAATGGGTTTTCTAAAGAACAAAATAAATTGGTTTTTGGGTTGTCTAAATCTAGCAAAGTCTTCAAAGTACTGTCTAGTCCTCTTAGATCACAATATAATTATAAAACTTCAATTAAGCATAAATTCTGGCTTATCTATGCACTAGGAATTTATTTTCTTGAAGCCCCAAAAAAGCCTTATTTCTTCACCATTAACGCAAACGAAAACTTCTACATTATTTCTGAAGTAATTTTTAGACTTAGAGTCAACCATATTGGTTTAATTATTTATCAAAAAAATTAACTTCTCAGGGTTAAGCGTGCACAATCTGAATTTCGATTTCCAAAGTCTTCTTTTTTCATGTTTCAGACAGAAAGAAGGTTTTCTTTATAAAAAAAAAGATGTACATGAATAATTCAGAGGCAGTCAAGCAGGCCCATAAAAAAACATGAACTTGAAAAATTTTAACGAATTTTTGGGATGGGGAAAAAAGCTAGATCCTGAGCACAACTCCCGAAACTGCCTTCAACTCGCACTTTTATCATCGTCGCACAAGTTGGCGCTCAACGTCAATTGTTTGACGTTAAACCCAAGCGTCAGCGTGAAATACTTTTCATGCTGTATTACCCAGCGAGGTGGTGGTGGGCTTTCCTCGAGTTTTCCTCGACTTTACCCCAGTTCTCCGCTCTCTCCCCAAGGAGCTGGGCGCCTTGGCCACTTGAGCACTTGGCCGGAGCACTCCCTCCTAGACCAGAGACGCATGTACATGTGCCATACATGAGTGTTAAATGGATTTCGTGATGGGCTCGGGACAAAGAGCTCTCTTCGTATGAAATGTGTCCGACAAGTGAAATCCCAGCAGCAGCAGCAGCAGGAGCTGCTAAGCAGGAGGAGGAGCAGGAGCAATAACATCATTGCCGACAGTTTGCTGTAGACGCCTACTGTTTAAACAGACGCACATCAAGTCATAAATAAACTAACACGCAGCGCACACAAGAATATACGGGAACCCAGGCCCGGACAGGGCCCAGATCCATTCCGAATCCGAGCTGGATTCACTACCCACCGCTAGGGCACACACACAACACATTTTTATTTTGGTTTTGGTGCGGATTTTGTGGGATCTGGCGTGCAATTGTTGGGGCTCAGTGTGGCAGGAGCATTAGGCTGATTTCAGTGGCGCAAAGGAGCGCAAAATGTTTGCACAAAAAGGATTTCGGCTTTAGCCGCCACTTGACAAATGGTGTGACCTTACGCAGGCCAACTCCCACACACACATCCACCTCATGACCTCCTCCTACACGGAAACAAAATGCGCCCAGGAGTCCTATAAATATTTATAATTGTGGAAAATGTTTCATAAATTTTCTATGTTCAAGATTGGTTTTTTGTGAACTAAAAATTAAATTAATTAAAGAAAATTACATCTTTGAATGTTTTATATAAGATAAATCGTATAACCGTTTGGTTCCTGTGTAATCAATCGGCCAAAGAGGCGTGTTTACACGAATCAGGAGGCAGGACATCGTCTGGCTGATTTGTACCACATTTCCGTTTTATTCGGCCTTCATTTCATTTCATTTCTGCGGCCAGCCCCTTGCTGTAAACTTGTCACTTAACGTTTCTTTATGGCTCTCTTAAATCCAGGCCTGATAAACGGACTGCAGGCCGCTAAAAGTGCGAGAATCTGTGATTTCCGTGCTCGTCCTGGCTTGTCCTGCTCTTGGTTTTTCCTTTTCTCTGCTGCCATTTTCATATCTCACATCATACTAAATTATTCAAAAGCCCCTGCCTCCTGCTGCTGGCTGGCTCCGCCTTTGCGAAAAGTTTGCAAAGTTGTATCCTTCCTCCTATTTATTGTCCTGCGCGGGTGTGTGTGGGAGTGTGTGGCCTCGTTTGTCCCTGGGGCACAATCTGTTACTTTTTCTTGACTTTGCGGTGTTTGGCGTCGCCTTGAGCAGTTACTAATTTAACACTTGCTGGAAATTATAATGAGACAAGTTTCAGCGTTCCAGGCCCTGACCCAGCCGCCGGCAGCCGTGGCCCTCATTAATTTAAACGCTCTCGGCCATTTTGGGCCAGGAGCTGGCCAGGGCTTAGCTGGAATTTTCCGGGAGCTTAGTCGGACACCAGCTAAGTGAATTCGAATGGCCTAATGCCGGACACCTAAGTGTTGCCCATCTCTTTGGGGGCAGGGACCAGAGCTTCATTTGAATTCTCGTTCTCGCCGGCAAAGTGATGGGGAATTTGATTTTGAAAGCCGGCAGAGTGCTGGCAAACAGTCCAAATTGCAGATGGAGCTGCAGCAGTTGCACCTGCTCTTCCCCAGAAATTTCTCTCAGCTTTTACCTGCTGCTGCCTTTCGCCTGCCCGGCGATTGGCAATCGAATACATTGCAGCATCAATGATGCAAATGCGCAGCTGATGATTGTGTGCTTAACTCTTGCCACCTCGTTTGCATACCCCAGGGACCCAGCTCAAACTGCAAAACTGCAAAAGTATCTGTATCTGGTGGCTACAACTGCGCCCGTATCTGTATCAGTGCACGGCCAGAAAAGTTGCTTGATATATTGCTTTTGTGTGAGTAAGAAATATAGGGAAGTATCAAGATATAAGAAAAAGAATTATCATTCATTTTTTGTACTATTTGGGAATTTGATAGCTATAGCTATCTGTCCGGAAAAGATAATCACCAGATAAATTTATCGTAAAGCAAACCGCTTTTCTACCCTGCTAGAATTTATCTGAACGTGAAAGAATAACTGTTAACTATCGATGATTGCTGTAAAGCACAGAATTGTCCTGTTAAGCGCAACCTGTTATCGAAACCACTCAAAACAGCTGTAAGACTTTCTTCTTTTTCACTTTGATATCGAAAATCAGCTAATCTTTTGCCAAGCCGGAAATGGTTTGACAGGAAGTCAGGGTCGATGTCAAAGTTAGCTCAAGGATGATAGCTGAGATATTTGGGAACTCTTGAGAGTAGGTTATACAAGTATTCAAACCATAAACTATGCCTATAAACTTCCCACATTTATGGCGTATTCTCCCTGTGTATCTGTTTCTGGACTCGGAGCCTGTGGCACTCGACTTCTGTGGCAATCGGCCACTTTGCATGCGAAATGTGTTGCAGCGTGCCAGAGTCTTTGACTAATCGCCAGCCAGGATTCGGGGGCCAAAGAGGTCGGGGGGAAATGGGAAAAGCGATTGCCGCCTTGCTCCATTTTCTTTATTGCCCCCTCGGCTTTATTGAAACGCCATTGTTTGAGTTCATTTCGCTCGTTGGTTATGAATGAATCCATCCGCAAGCGAGGTCCCTGGAAATTTGCATCTGAAAGAGCTTCGACTGCCTCTAAGGTTAGTCGTTTGGCGGCATTTTGGGTTTGATTCGGGGCCTGGTAAGCCGGAAATAAGCGGTCGCCTGGCCAAGACGCTGAATAAATGATTAAGTCGATTTAAATGAATTATTGAGCAGCTTGGAGCTGGATGGCTAAAGAGCCGGCGGGACATTTGCTCTTAATATTATTGGCCTTTAAGTACTATTGGGGGACAGAAGGTCAGTAATCCTTGACTTGATTTGAGACCACATACAATTTGGATAATTTATGGGTATGTTGCCAATCACAGACCAATAAAAATGCAAGGATTACTCAGATAAAGGGTATGATTTATATATCTTTAAACCTCTGGACTAGTTTACTGTTCTGTAACATGGCAATGCCAAGGACCATTTGCCCAATTTCAAATTAAATATTCTCTTTTCATGTCTCGCAATTTTCAGCAATCACTCCAAGACAAAGGCCTCCGAGATCTGAGACGCGATTTCCTCGGATAATCGAATTAAGCTCGGCGAGCGCGCTTGTCAAATGCAAATCCCATGTCAGCAGTAGCGACAGCTCGTCCACACTAATTATGAAAATGGGGCTCATAGTTGCCCTCGTTACGGCGGATGTGGCTCCTGCTGATGGCATGGACATAATCACGGACTTGGGCCTCTGACAGGATGAAACAGAGAGAGAGAGCACTGGGAATGGGAATCGAGATGGAGATGAAACAGCACAGCTTGATACGCCCGGCTTAGCGGCCGACATGTGACATTCTGAAACTGCAACCGGATATGTTGGCATTTGTCAAAGCAACGAATCGGAATCGGAATCGCAGCTCGGAGACCTGCTAAACAAGGAATGCATTCTACAGATTCCATGTACACTAAACGAAATGGGGAGGTAATCTCAAAATTAATACCAAAGAAGGGAAGAATCGGTAAGTAATGCCATGATTCTGAGGCACAAATTAGTGTTTAGGAAACAATTTCTTTTAACTTAACTTTATCGAATTTTATCAGCATTGAAGGGAATTTCTCTATTCAAGACTCATTTACTATATCAAATGTACCCTTAAAGCAGTGGTGCTCAAAGCCCAGACTCGCAAGTCGGCAAATTTCTCTGCCCTTTCTCTGCCATCACACAGAATGTAAGCATCGCATCAGCCTGTTCAAATTGTTATATTTGTGGCTTGACTTGACTTTATTAGAGTTGAATTGCTATTTTCCTAGTCAAAGCTACTTTATATGCAATATAACAAAAAATATTACCTATTTTGTATTCATATTTATGATGGTAAAGGTGAAAAGTTAAAAGCAGAGAAAGGCCTGGATATTTTTAAGAGTGCAAGGAAGAAAGACAAGCGTACTCACCACGCCGACGGAGAAATAATTGTTGATAATGTTGTAGGGGACCGTGCAGTCCTTGTCCGACTGCACTTTGATGGGCTTCTGCTGCTGATGCTGCTCCTGCTCCTCGAACTGGAGATGTGGCTGCTGCTGCTGCTTGCTGGAGGAGGCATTCGGCGTGGTGGGCGTCACCGGTGAGTGCGGGCTGCTTGGTGGCTGTTGCCGGTCCCGATCCATGCTGTTGTTGCCATCGTCCTCGGGGTCGGACAAATCCAATGACAATGTAATTTGCTGTTTAAGGATGTTGTTTTGCTTATTGCGCTGACTATTATTATCGCTTTGATTATTCCCAAATGGCGTTGCTGTGGCAGCTTCCTTCCCAGCATCCGATGCCAGGACTTCTTGTAGCTGTTGCTCCAGCTCCTGCTCCTGCTTCTGCTCCTGCTCCTCCTTCTGCCCCTGATGTTGCAGCAGTTGTTGCTTGTGCTGCAGGAGTAGCGTCTCGAGTGATTGCCTTTCCGTTGCCAAGGACCTCTGCCGGGCTTCCGCTTCCGTCTCGGCCTCGTCGGTTTCCGACTGCTGCTGCTGCTGCCCAGGATGGCTGCCGCTGCTCGAGTTGCTGCTGCTGCTGCTCAGCGTGGCTCTCAGGGTCTTCTGCGTCTCGAAGGTGGACATGGAAATGCTCTTGGTGGTCGTCGTCCTTGTCGTTGTGGTGCTGCTCCCGAACTCCGCCGTCGCCGTTGCCATTTCCATTTCCGTGGCCATCATAATCGAGGTGGTGGAGGCGGCCGTGCCAGGCGCCTGCTTGCTCTGCCGCTGAATCTCCTCGAAGCGTTCGATCAGGGATTTGTCCACCACCACGCTCTGGGACAGCTCAATCACCTTCTGCATGTTCGAGTGCAGCGTCACCTGCGGAAAGGGAAGTGGAATCAAGTCGGTGGTTAGCCAGTTGCCATTCGGAGAACACAAAACATTTCCTGCGGATTGCAGGCCAGCCTGCGTCAGCATCACGCCTTCCGACCAGCAAAATTAGTTTGTGTAATCGTTTCGGTCCTCGAGGGAGCGATGGAGAAACCAGACGAGTGGAGGTGGAGGTGGAGTGCGTGGTAAGCGCTTTTGTGGCCAATAATTGGATTTTCCAGCTGGCAAACCCTGGCCACGCCTCCTACTACCCCCCGTTCAGACGGCCAATTCGATTTTGACACACGGAAAACGAAACAAACTAGAATTCGCAATATCCATTTTGAGGCAAAACAAAATCTCCAAATCTGTTGGGAGTTGGGGTTTATTTTTGGAATTCTGATTCGCTTGGGAGCTCGGCAGGAGGGCCTCCAAATGTTGAGGAAATACAGAATAATATAGCTTGGTTCCTACACTAAATCATTGCATACTTTTTGGCATACTTTTTAGTGTTTTAAATTAATACCGATGTTATTTATTACATATATCAAGTTAGTTTTTAACAAGCTTCTAATTGAAACATTTTGTTAGTGAGTTAAAAATTAAAATATATCATTATTTTCCTTTTTTTTTATATATTAAAGAATTCCTTTTCTTTTGAATTTAAAGAATATTTTTCTATAAAGCCACTCCAAGCTTTCGTATAAGTTTCGGCTCCTTAAAAAAAGATCTCAGTGCAGCCAAGATATATTGGCATTAACTCACCTTGGGCCGGAGCTCGTCACTGGGCGGGGAGTTGGTCACCTCGATGCTCCAGCGGTCCAGCATCACCGTGGAGGCGCGCCGGATCTTCTCCATGAGCTTGGGGATGTTCTCGCCCTCGTAGCCGCCGCCCCAGCGGAGGCAGCGGGCCAGGTCGTTGCCCGTTCCCAGCGGAATTACCCCGATGGCCGGCTGGGTGGCCAGCTCGATGGAATCTGGTCAATAGGAAATGCAGAAAAATTAATCATCCATTCGGCATGCTCTCGAAACAAAGGGGATAAGGAACAGCAATCAATTTCCCTCACATATGCATGGAACTATTAAATAGTATTCAATACTCGTTAACTTAAAGCTCAGGATAAAGTCTCAGGCTTTACTTATAAATGTTTTAATTATTTTAAATATCTTAAAGGGCATTTTAATTGAGAATTCTGTTTGTAAGAATATATCTTTCATACTATCCTTTAGTTTGTGCAAAAGTCTAGGCTAAGATAAGTTCCGGAGAGACGGGATAATCCCTGGCGGCGGCAGAAGCTTTCAACTTACCCATGGCCTCCAGAACCCAGCCCACGGTGCCGTCGCCGCCACAGCAGATGACCTTGAAGCGGGGCAGGTCCTTGAAGAGCGTGAGTCCTGGCAACGAGAGCGGAAATCAATCACCGTGCTTGAACGGCCATCACTCACACACACACACCCTCCTTGGGCCCGCCCTTGGACAGGTCGTACACCTGGCGGGGATTAAGCATGTACTGGAACTTCCGCAGGATGCGATCCCCCTGGCGACCGCCGCTCTTCGGATTGACGAACACCAGCAGCGGGCAGCTCAGCTCGTCCGGCGGCGTGATTTGAAAGTGCGTGGCCTGGTGGTGATGGTGCATGTGGGATTTCTGGTTACAGAGCGGTTTCAGGGATGCAGTGGGCCCAAAGCAGCGGTTCCAATGTTTTTTTTTTTGTTTATTTGTTAATTTTGCGGACGGGGATTGAATTTTGAAAGGAGGTTAGTTGGCCAATTCGAGGAGGAGGAGGAGGGGACCGAGAATGGCAGGGCAAGCTTATCCTTGCACAGAGAATGATGTCAATAATATCATTCCGAGTGCTTTTTTCACAAAAATTACATATCTTCGATATAACAAAATCATTTATAACATATTAGTTATTAAAAATGAATCAAAAACTCTACAAATAAATTAATTTGTGGCCTTCTTACCGTATTTATTGTTAATTTTCTATCAAATCATTCTATTTTATTGGCAGACAATGCAATACAAATTAATTTATTCATGATACAATCGAAATAGTATGAATAAAATAATTATAGCTAAATGCCAAGGCCACCATTTTTTATTTAAATTACTTTCCAGATGTTATATAATGCTTGATTACATGGAACTATTTCTATTTCATGCTAAATGGTAAACTTTCCGGCTTACAAGTCTATAAATGTTCCGAGTTATTCTCAAAGCCTTCAATCTCTGAGCGAATCTCTGAGCGTCAATATGGGCACCTTAAGCATTGCATTTATTTTTGGTGAGTTTCTGAACAATAACTAACTTGTATGTATTAATTTTGGGTCTTTTTAGCAATCACTATAACCGGAATAGTGGGTCTTAAGTGCCCTGTCAAGTTTTGTAACTTTAAATATAGTCCTCCCTATTGCGGGCTTGCTGAAGAATGTCATTTCCAAGCTCTCAGCCTATGCAATTTAGAGGGTGAGCGTTGTCGGCGCATTGCCAGGAACTTGACAGGTCAGTAACTCATTACGTCATGTTGGGCCACTAAAAATATAAATTTTTTTCCAGATTTTAAAGAAACAATTAAGGGAGAATGCCCACCCGGCAAGCCGCTGTGCCGTAATACTGAGGATTGACCTAGCTTTTTCGACACCATCCAGCATTTTATTAAGCGCTGAAACTTAGATACATTTATTTGTAAATGATTGTTCAAAAAATGTACGATGCCCAAAAGTAAAGGAACTTCACCAACAATTCGCAAAAATTACTGGCAAACATTGAGGTGGTCATATAATGATATCGCACAGAGAGAATTATGGCATCCTAAAATGAAGAAGACGCGTACTCAAATATGTACTCCTCCCATTTTGGGTACGGATTTGCCCAAAATGCTAAGTTGAGTATTTTTTCCTCACTTTGAGTACAACAAAACTGAAAATGAGTAGAAAAAATATTCACACCCAAATTGAGTACAAAGATTCTCGAATTGAACTCGCATTATCCTCTGTAGTCAAGTGAGAGGGAAGGAGCGGCGAAGTCCCTCTCCTCTCCCGTTTTGGATCGCTGTTGCTTCATCTCACTCTCACCACCCATTTTGCATTGCTTATGTTCCGTCTCGCTCTGCTCTCCCGTTTGGTCTATTTATAGATTGGACTTTGTCG
>JAEIIF010035587.1:0-17571 GCA_018874455.1 Drosophila trapezifrons
GACACTAACAAAAAACAAGGCATTTATTTAATAGAAAATATTTTAAAATCGTATTTAATCATAAGAACTGAAAAAACATTCTGTACATTAAAAAGCAGTCGTAGAATTTTGCTAAATAAATTATCTAAAAAAGACTAAGACCAAAAATCTTCTGAAAACATAGGTTTTGTTGGAATATCACTATAATTATAATGTAGAATATTAAATATTCTAGAGAAACGTTCGAAATCCTAAACATTATACATTAAACTAATTTATATATATATCTCATGTATTTCTATCAAAACTTGCTTCTTTTTGTAACAATTATAATCACTCGAAGGTTTTAAAATAAAAATCTGACAAAATAAATTCAAATCTCTTACATTTCCAGAATTATTTTTGTGAAGTGCACATATAGGAACCCCATCAAGGCTCATGCAAATTAGATGAATTGCTTTGCAGTCCAGGTTTCGCCGACTTCCACTTCTATAATGACTTGGCCACTCTGACCACTTCCCCCGATTCCGATTCCGACTCTACTTCCCCCCAGTGCCCTGTTTTTTAGCCAACCCCCACTTTTCAGCTAGCCATGTCAATGGTTTTGCGGACATTTATTGTTTGAAAGCTATTACCCCTGCCCCAGAGGAATGTAAAGCGGAGACTCGACACCGTTTTTGATTGTTTTCCGTACGGCTTCGGGGAGGGCTCCTGCCCATCTAGGATTGCCATAATGTTTAATTGCTTTGTCATTATATTTGCAAGTTATGGCTACTTGTACTGGGAGTCGAGGACGGCCATCTGAGTGCACTGAAAATGCACTTGAGACAAAGAGGTGTACAGTTGCCACTGAAGCTCAAAGGGAAAACTCGATAGCTTTTTAAGGGAAGGGAGCTGCTTAATTTTAGGATTTTACAGACTTATAAACTTACTGTACTTACGTTAATTTCCAAAGACTAATTATACTGTTTTCAACCTTCAACCAGGTACAGTTTCCAACCAACTGAAATGCGAGTTCCTGAGTGACAAGCCACCAAACCCTAACCACTTGCAGTCCAGCTTGACATTTTCATTCATTTGTCTACGCAATGCCTCCTGAAAAAAACCCGAGTAAAGCCAAAAAAAAGTGAGCGGAATGCCCCGAACCGAAATACATTTCAAACTCCTCTGTGGCTCGTCCATCGGAGCGTTCCGCCATTTATCCATTCACCATTGTTCGATGGCCGAGTGCAGACAGCTGCCTGCTGTGATGTTGGCCAAAAACTTCTACGGCTGTCAATATGGCCAGCTCGGAAAGCGGACATCGGAGGGAAACCCAGGAGAAGTGGAGCCGGAAAATGGCTAGAGATTGGCGGGCATTTTTTCACGCCACAAATGAAAGCGCGCTGGCATTTTAATCAACATTAAGCAGAAATGCTTTTTGCAAACATTTCTTTGCCCCACCGTCTGTCCATCAGACTGACAGAAAGTCCCGGGCATTGTCATTAATTTTGCGTATGTGTTTTGGTCATTTATAACGCCGAGACTTGCAAATTAAAAAGTAGCAACCGTAACCGAAACAACAGCAGACGAAACAAAAAACAGAAAAATCAACCTGGAAACTTTCTCGAGATGCGACAAAAATTTCAATTACAAGCCGTGGTAAAATCTCAAACCAAAAGCGCCGGAAATGAACCAAAAAAATAAAGAAGTGGTGACCCTGTCCCTGGGGGAACCAAAAACCCTAACACTTCAAAGTCCTTAGCTTCGCTGGGAATTATCTCAAGCAATTTTCCTTGGGTGCTAATAATTACACCCCCAAAAAAACCAAACTGCAGCCAAGTTTATGATTATGAAACGGCTTTGACAAGATTTTCCGAAAATGGTTTTACGACTTGACCCCGGCCAACTTTCTCGGCTTCTGTAAAATATTTCATTAATTTTAATTGGAAATTTCGCTGAGACGTCCAGCGGTGGTCGAGTAGATAATTACAAGGAGGAATCCCTCCCCTCAGACGTCGGGCTCTTCAAATATTCACAGCCAGCGGAAACAATGCAGCGAAACTGGGAAAGGGAAGCGTCTTTGGGGAAAGCTCCCTGCTTAATTTGAAACAAATGTCGTAAAAATGTTAAAACATAATTTGATGCTTGACTGATGGCGGGGATTTAGAGATGAAAATATTAGAAATGGAGAAAAGCTCAGAGTAGAGGGATTTTAAAGATGGGCGGCTCATAAAATAAAGATAATTTTTATGGGAAAACGTGTACAAAATATAATTATTTATTGGTCTACAAGTAATTTTTATTTGATATTCTATAATATAGTATTGATTCTAAGTTGATAATTGTAAAATCTGTTCATAAAACTGTTAAGAAATTAACCAGAGATAAAATTTCCTTCAAACAAAATTATTTTAAAGTAGTTCCTTTTGAAATTAGTATTTTAGGGAAATCAAAAGAATCACTGTAGCTATCCTGTTAGCCAGAAAAAAGTTTTAAAATTTGATTTCAAATTGGATTTTCAACAAAAACCAAAATTTGCACTCAGCTCGCTACATGGACAACATCGAACTCGTCCACCAACTTGTGTCCAAACAGGACCCACAGATTCTATTCGCACCCAGCCGCCGCTCGGAAAAACAACTCTCGTAAAACAATTCAATCAAATGGTAGCTACAAGTTCCTAAAACTAATTAAAATGCCATCAACGGCTCGTATGTGACACTGGGGTGTATTATGGGAACGAGGAGGGATTCGGACTGAGTCGCCGCGGGCCTCGAAACCGCACAGATTTCCCGTGGAGTGAGTGTCGGGAGGTTGGACCAGTTGGAGCTGCCATTTACGCGTAATTTGACGGGCCTAAAAGGCTGCAGAAAAAATAGTACACTGTGGAAATATTCAGTTAGATTTACTTAATTTAAATGTTGGATAAACATTTATTTACAAAACGTAGAAATCAAATTACAATATATTTTTCTACATCGCGGTGACTGAATCTTACTAGAAAGGCCTAAGAACTAATTAAATTTATTAATTTCGAATATTTTTTATATTGGTAAACATAATTAATACGAATTTTGAAGATATTTTTATCATAAAAATACAGTATATAGAATATTAGCCTATAAGTATTTCCCTCTCTGTAAAAAAGAGTAGGGTTTTTGGGGAATTCCGTGAGCCTGGGCAAATTTGTCAACGCGGTTTTCGCCAAAGTGCCAAACAACCGCGTGATTTATGCGCTTTTAAAGCACTTAACGGCGAAACAGGTCTATGAAGTCCTAACCCCAAGTCCGATTTCCTCGTGGACACGGTCAGGACTTGCAATAAATTTTGCGCGAATAAATCTTTCAACTACATAAATCTCACGCGCCGAATTTGAGCCGCTTCTGCTTTGGGTCCGCATTTTATTTTTTTCGGCGGATTTCGCACAAATCAAAGCGTAAATTGCTTTGATTTGAAAGCTTTTTATGCGAAAGTCCTCCAGGGCTGACTGTACCCAGCAGCGAAATGCCTAACACAAATGGGGTGAGTAGCACCAATTAAAAATAATTCCAAATATGGCATATGTCCGCATTTTTTTCCAGCCCCGCCGAAGCCCTGGAGGAGTTATGGCCAAATATCGTAAAATTTTATCATAGAAAAGATTAAAATAAAGCTGAAAATTGCGCAAATATCCTTGGCCATAACTTAAAGCGGCAGAAGGCTCCACATGTGCAATATTCGCGGGTTCACAATTAACGCTGGGCGGTGGGTGGCGAAGTGGGAGGATGGGGGCGTGGCAGCGGCAGCAGCAGGCAGTCGCCGACTGAAGGCCAAGTCAAATAAACATAAGTTTTTATGCGTTTGGTAATTTTTGAAAAGCGGGTGGTGGTTTCGGCTTTGAGTAGGATGTTAGTGGCGGCATTGTGAGGTGAAATTTTTAAGTTCAGTTTTTTAAAATATATAAACAAAAAGTATTTAGACAATTTTGAATTGAAGACACTTCATTAAAAAAATAGTCACTGAAATTGTAGTACATTTCGAAGTAAACAAAATGTATTTCTCATTCATTAAGTTGTCTAAAAACACAAAAATAATATTAAAATAATTATATTCTAAAAAAGCATATTTACAACTCAATAATTCTATGAAACATACAGAAGTTTGTGCCTTTAGAAATGCAAATTTAGCTTTTTTTGGTCATATGCAACCACCCACTCCCTGTTCTTCAGTTTCCCCCTCACGATGCCATCTCTAGGACTTGCTGGTATCATATGCAAAATGCAGCACATGTGTAAAGTAAATCTTCCACAGCCTAAACCATAATCATAAACATTTATAGCCGCCGCGCGTTCGTCGAGGCACAAATGACGAACCCCTCCGGACATATCCTTCCTTCCTGTCACCCTCCTCCTGCTACTGTCACTTTGACGAGTTCAATCCTTTTCCATTTCCACCTACCCCTACGGATACTTTCCCTGCTTTTTTCCTCTGTAATATGGCGCACATGCAAAGCCGCAGGATTAGGCACAACTGTGATCCTGGACGCTCCTGTACGTGTTTTGTTGGATTCAATTTGATTATGACTTGACAAATAATTGTCATTTTGATGTGACGCGGCGACTTAAAATGCTAAGTAATTGTAAATATTGAAATTTTTGACGAAATGAAACCCTTTAACCCTTTAACCCTTTAAAATCGGTCGGAGGATGCACTGGAAATTTGGCAGGATATTTAACTCATAAGATTGTGGGGGGATAATGGTTTTATGTTGCGTCATGCTTTAGTTAAATTATAAGGATTTCTAAGCCAATGATCTCTGCATCTGCTTTCATAAATTTAATAAAATATTATGGATGATATTCTGTTTGATTTACAAATATTGAAAATCATGTTTACTATAAATGGGTTTTATTCCAAAAACATCTTAACTTAAAGTTATATATTTCCATTTATATTTAATTCTTTTTCCTTTCATGCTTTTGAGTTCTTAATATAAAGTTATTTAAGTCCTTCCCTTCCTTAAAAACTAATCATATTGTTATATCATTTTGCGCATATCAACTGATTTTAAAAACTATTTAGGATATTTATTCCTAGATCGTACATCCCACTCCATCACCAAAAATTCAAACCCATTTCCTCCTTCTCTAGGAAATTCCTTGATTTATGGCGGACGCTGAAAACTATGTCAAAAAGCATTTCCTGAAACGCAACTTGAACTAATTTAAATTCCTCATTGCGGGGATTTCCTCAACAACAAGAAAACTGTCAACTGCGCTCTTCTTCTCGAATAGCAAACGCGAACGAACAAATGAGATTTCGGGTAAAGCAATGTTAACAAGGCGTTTTACACACAATGAGTGTGTGTACGTACCAACCCCATCCCGGTGGCCTCCAAAAATTTGCTACCAAACACGGCAGTCGCCTCTTGGCTTCCCTGCGCTGACAGCTTGCAAACCATAAATCAACAAGTTAAGTCAAACGTGTGCTGCAGACTCTGAAAGCTTGGCAAAAAATGTTTTTAAAAAATTCCCTCCTGCCCACAGACATATGCAGGAGCAGCCGAAGAGAACATAACAAAGTGGAATTGATTTCAATGTTTAATAAAAAATTCATGAAAATTTGTCAGCTCAAGCTTTTGTGTGGGGTTCGGTTTTTCGGGGGTCTTGGCTGGGGGTTTCGCTCGCTATTAATCACAGTTTGTTGCACTCGCTGCGCCATCAAGTGATTCATGTGTGGAGCGGAGCATCATCAGGACCCAAGCGCATCCTGTCATGCCTCGGTCTATGATTTATGTTGCGTTTTAGACCACTGACAACTGGAAAAAGTCCTGCCAGGGCATGGGGATCAAAGGAGAAACGGGGATTTGGTAAAAAACTTGCCACAATCAGCCTTAATCAGGGAAATGTCGTTGTACACTTTTTTGGAAATTTTATATTGAAGCAGATACTGTGGGTGGAATCTGTATAATCTTTACATAAAAATAGGCAGCAAAAATTAATAAATAAAATTGTGTATAACCTTAAATGTTAAATAAATTTAATCCTTCTCCACACTTACAAGAGGAAAAAACTAGAGCATTGACTCTTTAATGTTCAATCATCCCAAAATAGCACTAAACCATTTATTATAAGTACAACCAACCCTTGCCCACCAAATTGAATTATCCATGGTGGCTAAATATATTATATATACGGTTCGCATAATATGTTCGCTTGTCGAAAAAGTCAAACACAATAATGCAATTGATTTTGGTGATAAAAATCGAATATTTTCGCCGGAAAAGGGATAAATAAATAAAAGTAAAAGGGTTCATCTATTGAGGACCAGCCCAAAAACGAGGGTGAAGGTGTCGTGTGTGTTCCCTCCCAAACCCCCGGAGTTTTTGTTTTTCCTGGGTTAACCAGAAAAAAATGTTTGCACACATGCGGTTGTTTCATATTTCATAAAGGAAAAATTCACAAAAAAAAAAAGTAAAGGGAAAGGCACAAAAATCAAAGCATAAAGTTGTCAAGGCGTAGCAACTCTTAACCCTCGCCGGCTCACTCTTTTAACCCTCGCAACGATTTGTGTGTGTTGCGTGTTTTGTGCCGCTTTTTTTTGCTAGCCATTTCTTTCTCTTATTTATGAAAATTGAGTTATAATTGGTAGTGCATTAAGTCATCCTGGCTGCTCCTTGTGCTCCTTCACTCCATGTTTGCTGCTGCCGTTGACGCATTTCTGCCTCAATAAATACGCAAATTGAATTTATAGGCTGGTGAGTGCTTTTTCTGCCTTAAAAGTGCCACTAAATCAAAATCATGTGTGGAGGAAGTGCATGCGGTGGTAAGGGGTTAAGGAATGCACGGAGAAAAATATAATAACAAAGACGTGACATTAAAGTTATTTAGCTTGTAAAGATTTTTGTGTATTAAAAATGTTTATAGAAAAAGTAAAAATATTATTAAAGGTTATTTCACTATTTAATCTTAAACAGTTGCAAATTAAGAACACTTTACTATGGAGAAGGTTTTTTATAAATTTTATAAGACTATATTTATTTTGTTGAATTTTGTAATAGATATAACAACACAATTATTTCCATGTGCATCTCCGTGTGAGTATGGGTTCTTTTGCATACGGTTTCCGCAGCGCTTTTTTGTCCTGCTATTTTGCGTATCCTTCCGTTTTAGTTTGTGCTTTTTTGCATTTGCTTTGCCGTTGCGCTAGAATGAATTTCACACAGGAAACGTGCGTTTCAGGTTCGCCATATGTGTAAAGGGAAAGAGGAAGAGTGTTTAGCGGGGTGAGGGATATCCGTATCCGGAATTCATGTGTGGAAATATTTTGACAGTTTCGCGGTTCGTTAGCGTTTTTTTATTAAGAATTTTCCTGTGGGGGAGCGCAACAATATTTACAAAGTAAAGGTTTTGCATAAAGAATATATTTCGATTGGTTAAAGATTAGGTAAATATTTAATATTCACGTATATATATATTAGGAGAGTTTTTAATAGAATAATCGGGTTTAATTAATTAATTAATTAAGAATATAATCTATTTTTTGATACGGGAACTTTATTATTAAAGATAAATTATTATAGAGAAAAAGTTCTTGGCCTTAAATGTTATTTTCTTCCGCTCAAATAAAGCCATAATTTTTTTCACGCTTCTGTCACAACAACACTAATTTCGCTGTTTAACCCGCTTTTATCTAGATAAGCCCTTAAATGGCTCATCCCAGCTGGAAAAGCCGAAAAAAGCGATTTTCCTTTGACCGCCCAGCTCTCGACACTTCCACTCTTTCCTCCTGCTGCCACTTTCTTTTGTCCATTGTTCAAGTGGCTCTCCACTGTTGCTGACCACATGCTCGAATTCATGGCACAAAAGGCCAACCCGTTGCCAGCCAGCGAAAACCACCCAAAGCCACCCACTTCCTTTGCCCAGCAGCACGCCTCTTAACCCTTTTCTGCTGCGGCCACTTTTATGTTGTCCCGTTAGTGGTCATTCCTCTTTATATATATTTTTTTTGGTATTTTTTGGAGTTGACCCTTTGCGGAACGAACCCTTCCTGGGCATATAAATTATATGATTTTTGCATTATTTTGGCATAATGTGCACATTAATGACACTCGAAATTATGTTGTTAATAGAAAGGGGGTTGGCGGCATGTTGGGCCTGAAATATATTGGCACACACATCGAGAAGCCGATATATGTATTTCGGTGCATTTGTTTCGAGCATCAAATTTATTGCCCCCTTTTATTTTTCCTCTTTTTGGTGGCTTTTTTATGTTATTTTTGCGTTGCAGTTTTACGTCGCCTTTATTTTTGGCAACATTAATTTCCCTTCGGCCCTTGACAGACGTTTGACATTTTTATGTGAATCCTATCCCATGCCAGGCCCGGGCAGGAGAGGGTTAAGCATTAGTAAAATTACTTGTAACCGGTGCGACGTGTGGAATTAACGTTCCATGAAATCAGATGAAATATGGGTAATGAAAAAGGATATCCGAAATTGGTTAGAGGTAGGATTTTGTAAAGATAAAATTAAAGAGGGAAATTGTGTGTAGAAAAAGCGCAATCGGATTAGAGGAATTGTTTGAGACATTATATAAATTAATATCGGAAGAATATTTAAAAGAAATATTTAAATATCATAATAAAATAATATAAATTGATGTCTGAATTTTTAAATTCCTTCTTCTTTTTCTCATTTTTGATATAAATAGCAATTTCTCTTAAACAATTCCTCAATCCTTGCCAATAAAAAAATATCTATAAATACTTTAGCCACCAGAGTTTTAGCTATTAAATTTAGCAAAAAATTCACTTAAATCCTGATCCAACAAATCAAATCAAATCCCCAACTCCTGGCATTGGCAAAAAGGTTCCTTCGCTTTTATAACTTTATTTACCCAAACGATAAGCGAAATAAATCTCCGAATGTGGCACCGAGTCACATATACATGTGTTCCTCGGTGACAGCCTGTCACCCAGCTGGAAATGTTCCGAAAGGAATAGTCAAACAATAACAAAACTGTACCTTAATTTAGGATGTGACCAGTGGGGACTGACTGTACAGGGTGGGGGAGCCCAGAGCAACAGTAAAAATTCGGCAAGATTCACCAAATATTGCACAATGATGGATCATAAATAACTTATGGTTGCCAAGGAACGCACACAAAAAATCGTTTACACAAAAGAAAATTGTTTCTGAAACTGTTATTTGGGTCTTGGAATATTGTTAATGGTAGACAAATTTTTAAAACATTTTTTACACTTAATTAAATATATTTTAATAGAATATTTAGGAAAGTATGCCAAGAACACTTTTTGTTGGGTCTTCGTTTTACAAAAAAAGGTGACGTGGGGAATATTTAAGAACAAATAAAATGTATCTTCATTATATTTTTTGTATATTATATTATACCTATTATAATCTATATTTTTTTGAGTGCAGACACAAAAATCCGAGCTGAAGATGTGGAGAAAACTCTCCTGGCCAGCAGTGACGTAACACATAAGCCTCTGACACCGAGCCCACACAACCCTCCCGCCAAAGCGGTGGTCCCAATCGCAGTTCAGCCCTCGTGATCTGCCCTGGCCATTAAGGACAAAAGGATGACCCTTGATGCCGTAAAAAAGAGCGAACCGAACTCACTGCCGGACAATGGTCACTTGATGATGCGGGCGCGCTCGCTGTTCACTGTCCAGTGTCCACTGTCCTGTCCGTTTTATTTGCCGTCTTTTTACGGCAAATGAACGGAAGCGACTCGTAAAACTAGCGAATTGTGAATTATGTTTGCTGACATCTAGACCGAAATACGGCGACGACAGTCGATAGTTGGCAATAAAAAAGCGACAGAGGAGCCAAACGTGTGCCGATGGTCAGGCTAAGCTCATCTAAAACTGGAACTGGAACTGGACCTTCACTCCATGGGGTCGCCTGTCATCGTCTATTGAACTCGTGTTCCGACCAATAAAAGATGCATTAAAACACTGCGATACGGAATGGGAAATGAGTGGGGCGGGGGACTGGGACGAGCAAATGTGTATACTTAGGTATTAAGGCACTTCAAGGATACCCTAAGTAGTTCGAAAACATTGTCGTAAATAAATTTTATTGTAAATTGTGCCATAAAATGTCCTGCCCAAAAAGGTGTGACCTGATGGGGAGGAGAAAGAAATAAGGTCACAGCTTAAAGGTTTGCTGAACTACAGTCCTACTGTAAGCAAATATAGAATATAAAAGCCAATGAAAAATAGTAAGGGTACTTAAATTATCTTTAAACTATCTTTAATTTTGGTTAATATTATCTGTTCACATTTATAGAGATAAGTAGAAAGTCAAGTTATTAAAAGCAAACTAACCACAACCAAGAAACCAGTTAAAAGCTGAGGAAAAACCCAAATTTTCACAAGAAAATTCACCAAAAATGTGCTTTTAAAAAGTTAGTAGCCTGAAGGAAAAAATTCCGTAAGGGAAAACACAGGAAACGGGCGCAAGGATAACGGGCCAAAGGCATTCAATATGCACACGCCATAATCACATTAAAACGTAAACGATATGCAAATGGAATGAACTGACAAGGAAGCCAAGGCGAACTTCTTTTCCGCAGGCTCAGGATCCTGGCGGAGGTTCATCAAAAATGCACAAACACACACGACAAAAAAGGCGAGAGACTGGCTGCAGGAAAAACTACATGGATAACTTTTAAGACCAAGTCCTGCGGCAGGAAGTGGCTTTCAACTTGAAGCACAAGTTGCCTTATTTTTCTTTCTTTTTTCAGGTAATCACGTCGCCACTTACAGTTGCAATTAAGGCGGGGACTAAGTGAACGCGGAAATTTTAATTCAATAACAGTCAAACGAGGCATTTCCGGTAAGTTTTCCCGCACTCCAGCCATTTGCGGTCTGTTTTACTTAAAGTCAATTAAAATTGAAGTGAAGTCTTGTCTTCATCTGTCGAAACTTTCAACTGGATGGCGGCGGCGGCTCATGTAGAAACGCAATTTTCCTCCTTCGGACGTAACTAATGCAATCAAAGGACATGTGAGTGTGCGAGTCCCGAAAGTTTGGCTTTTCACTCAGCCAAAACTACCAGAAACGTTGGCCAGTTGGGTGCAGTGTAGCTGTGGAACATGTCAAAAGGGTTCACGAAGTGTCGGCTTACGGATAAAGGTAATGCTGATGTGCGTGGGTTGATTGAAAAAATATTGAGAAAATATTTAAACAATCCATTCCTTTGATATAAAATTTATTTTTTAATTAAAAATATATATAAAGTACATATATTTGTGTGCTTAATAAAAGTTAATTCCAAATGAACTATAATATTAATCGAAAGAATCCTCTTTTAAGCACTGGGTGTAATATATGAAGAAAAGTTTTAAATAGATTCTCAATTTCTTTTAAAATAATTCCTAAACCTTATAGGTTCGTTACCCCAAGACCACGACTTACAATTCTTCTAACACCTCTCTCACCTCGCTTTCAGTTTGAAAATCAAAACCGAAATAAACACTGCATTTCCATTTGCCATTTGCAACTGCCTGGCGCCTGGCTGCTGCCACTTCAATTAAATTATCAAAACAAGAATACCTTCCATAAAAGAACAATGGGGAAAGCCAAAGCCCAAACACCTAAGTGCGTTCTGCATCCTGTTTCCGAATCCTTGGATGCTCGAGAGCCAAGCCCGGACCAACACCTAAGTCATTCCATTGTCACTTGGCTTGGCATTGTTTTTCGGTCTTAAGTCTTAAGACTCGGCAACTTCATTATTCTTGTGGCCAGAGACCTCTCTCTGATCCGCAGAAATGACTTTTCAATGGCGCTGGGCGTAATGAAACCGAACGCAACGCATCCCAAAATCCTCCCAGACAATTTCATATGCAAATGACTAAAATGAATTTAATCAACAATTGTTTTGTCCGTCTGCAGCCACAGCCACCTGACTTTGCGATGCATTATTCTAATGAGATTCTGCTGGCGGCAGTTTTTTATGGCCCGAAGGGGGCAAGTGGAAGTGAAACTGGACCCGGGAAAACCTCAACGTTGTTGCAATCGCTGCAATTATTTTGATAACAACTTTTCGTATTAAATGGCGAGACATGAGACAGATAAAATAGGGAGAACGATTGTCCGTAACGGGGTTATTACGCATACGACATGGCTAACAAGGAAAAGGTTTTGGCTTTCTATTTTTCATTTGGGTTCGACCAAGTGATGCTGCTTATGTCGGATCGGAGTGTACACCTTTAAAGTAAAGTATAGATTTAAATATAAAATAATAGTTTTTAATGCATATTAAACTGTTTCCAAAAGTTTCTTTGGCTGAGTTTAAAATTATAAATCAAACCAGCCGAATGTCTTAATTCTTTCTTAAATGCTTTAGCAGGGAAAATATTATCCATCTCGATTCTGTAACCTCCACATGCTATAAAAACTTTTTTTCCTTCAAGAAACTTCTGTAACTTTATCCTTTAGTACCAACATCATTTGTCTTAAAAATTGTCCATCTCAAGTTCCTATATACCCAATATTACCCCTCGAAATTTCCACTCTAACTGGACATTTACGGTATAACTTGAGTGTGTTGCATTTTTGACCGCAGTAAACGTAATTGTCTGTCCGGCGGAGGGCAGTCAATAAAAGCCAGCGATTCCCGGCTCCCTTACAAGTGGCTCCATGTACTCTTCATGTCCTCGGGAAAACCCAAGATAAACCGGGTTGCTTGGGTCCAAAAGGGCAGTTTCCTCTGCCCAATTTCCATCGCTCACAAAAATTGTTCCGGCCACATGTTGAAGCAACAATGTTGCAGGCAAAAAACCTCAACAAAGCTTTTTGTTTGATTTGCATATGATAAAGCGGAAGGGTTTGAAGGAGGTGGAGGTGGTCTAACAACTGGGAGATTGGGCTGGAGAAGGCTGGTTTTGAGTGGGAGTAATGCTCATTTTGCTGCTGCTGCAAATGACCGGCAATTATATTGTTGCGTCGCTGCTGTTATGCCTTGTCAAGGGGTCCTTAAATGGTGTTAAAACGTATGCAAGGTAAAAAAAATGTTTAAAATAATTTTATTATAAGAAAAGGCTTTAAATAAATTGTTCTTATATAAACAGTTTACCAGAACTTTAATAAACAATTACAAAATAAAGTTAATTACATTTTTGGTTAATTTTTCCGTATGTATAATTATGGTAATATTTATAAGTAATATTTTTTAGTTACTTTATATTTTATACGATTTTATAGAAACCATTCCATGGCAGGGTATTTAATATTCCTGCACTTGAAGCCTTATGTTCCTCTCGAGTCTTTAGTGTGTGTGCTCCATGGCTGATAGCCGTTGAACTCCCAACCCTTTACTACCATGAACCCACACCACTGGTAAGTTCAAACCAGGTCCACTCCACATCTCCATGTGCAATGTGTCCTGTCCTGTCCAGCTTGTTATGTCCCTGACAGCCATCGTCATCCACATCGCATTCTTATTGACTCCCAGTACCACTTCGACTGCAGTTGCCGTCGAAGTCCAGTAATTCCCTGCAATCCTCCCGGAATACATGCATACCTCTTCACACACACACACTCTCATCCGGGGCCTTTGAAGGGGGAGCACACATGGAAGGGTGGAGAGCAACATTGTTCGGTGCTAGCTTTTTATTTCGACCATTTGGGTTGTGTTCTGTGCGGTTGGGCATGCAAAATTAAATTAAAACGCATTAACAGAAAAACCCAGTGGAGGGGTACTTAGTAAGCTTAGGGAAAAGCACAGGAAAATCCAGAAGAGTGTATACGGAGTGAGTGGAAGAAACTACTAAATTGGAGTCGTTCAAATGTTCAATGGATAAAAGAATTTGCTAAATCGAATTTCTGAACGATCTATGTCAGGATTTCATGTAAAACATTTAAATTAATTTTAATTTAAAAATATTCGAGGTTTAAATTACCCTGAAACTCTTAAATTCTACAAATCCTTCGCTTCCTTATCAAATGTCCAGAGTCTGGACTCCAGACCCATCCCCCAGGATCGTTGTTTACAAATGACTTACAACTTGGCAATGACATCATCAGCAAAGCGAAAAATTGATTTTCCACTCCTAAAAATCGTCAGATAGGGCCTTAAAAAAAGACAAAACCCAAAGTGAATTTGAATAAAAAATGAGCCCCGTGGCGGACTTTGGATAAATGCAGTCAAGCCAAAGCTGAGTACTAAATTACAACGAAAAACAAGAATTACACACTTCAGTCCACAAAAGGCAGCGAATACCGCCTGCAGTGGTCACCCACCCACCCGAAGGCGGAAGGACCTCCGAGCGAGGCAAAGGAAACTAATATAAATAAAATTTCAATTACTCAACAATTAATTTCGTCTTGTGTGCAATCGGCGAAGCGTTAAAAGGCCACGCAGACAACAGGACTAACGGCAAGGAGGCGGATTTGAGAAAGGACATCCCGGCTCACTTCCTTGGGAACTACTCAGGCGTAAGTTGGAGCATTTGGAAAATATTTGAAAAAGTTTCAACTGCACTGAGACAAATTTATTGACTACAAAAGTTTTTCCCAGGAAAAGGTCTGTCTAATAATTATAAATCCCATTTTTTTTAAGTATTTAAATATTTGGTAAAATTTAAAATTCTTTGGAAATATGTTTCCTGCTTTTTCTTAAGTGTTTATCTGAGAATAAATTTTGTATCGAAGTTAAAAACTAATTTAACTTAACACTTATCATTTAGAAATAAATCTACTTAAATGTGGTTAGGTACATAATTTTAATTTGGTATTGGTGTTATTCTTATCTAGACTGCTAAATTCCTTATTTTGTAAGCCATTTTTTTCTTCAAGTATATGTCTCTTCTCTTGGCCAAATAGCCAGTTGTGCTTAGCTCAGGACCTTGAATGGTGGTTAAGGAGAGCAAGTAGAGACCCGAGTTGCCTTCCAACTTTTTAGTTGACTTAAGTCCTTTCGGCTTTTAATTGTTGGGGCACACAATTAGATGGAAACGTATTTGTTTCTTGCTGATTATGAAGCGTTAAGCAAAACTGTCAACGTGCCACCCGAGAAACGCAATTTATTGGCAAAGTTTCGCAAGTTCCTGCTCCGTTGACACTCCCTCCTGACCCCGCCAAGATGGAAAGGATTCCCCATTTTTCCAAGGAGCTTATCTCTCGCAGCTTCGTCACTCAAGTGAAACGAGCTGCCAAGAAGTTGATCTAAAGAGGAAGATAGTGTCTGGCTTGTACACGGACACGACAACCCCAACTGCGAGTTGTCACGCACAAAGGAGTCTGCCTGCAAATTAGCAGAAAAATCTGTTATCCTTTCGTTTGGCTTGCGCTTGCGGGCGTGTTAATGATTTTTCTCCCCCGTCTCCGTCCCTGCAAAAGTTTGCTTCCACTTCCTTGGAGGCAAAGTTTTTCGTGTTCGTTTCTGTTTCCTTACAAATGAAGTGACAGAGCATATTTAAAATTAAACAATTTAATCCACCGAGACGGAGTCGAGTCGTCTCCACGTGAAGTGAAATGTTGACACTGCCGCCGGAGTTTTGTGCCAGGAATACATGTGCTAATTAGCAAACAGGATTCCTTATCCTGCCGTCCCGCCGTCTGCGTGTTGCTAAACAAATAAGATTGTCCTGTCTCGGTCTTATCGTCCTGGGCCCATTGTCATTTTCCAAGTGGTTGATTGGCACGTAATTTAGCCGAGATCTCTCTGCGGCTTGTTTGTCCTCCGTTGGGCAATCGAGCTTGCCGAGAAGTTGGGGTGCGGGACTATCTTGCGTCTATAATTGGCAATTGCCGAACGAGTCCTCCTATACAAACCCCTTTCAAATGATGCTATATCCCAATCTAATTATATAAGAACGCATACATACTCATCACCTTAGTATATTAAAAACAAACTCACAATTATTGTTAACAATCTATTTTCGATCATTTTCACATATCGGAAGTTCCGATTCGGAACATTAGGCAATTTTTAATAGAAGTGTTTTTTATAGAAGTACGAAATATATCAAAATTTAAATTATAGTCTATATGTATAAGTAATATCATATTTGATAGAAATTCAATTTTTATGTTGTCTATGACCATAGATGAAAATATTTAAATGTTCCAGGCTTTGATAAATTAATTATTGGTAATGGATTAATCCTTATTGGTACTTAGACCCAAATAGTAAATTAAGTCTAGCTCTTTCGTTTTTAATATAAGGTAACATTGGCTTACATTTTGAATTAAAATTGATTTTCTGTCAAATCTAAGCCAAAATAAAAAACAGCTGTTTCTCTTAATTTGCTTGGTAGAAACACTTTCTGCATATCGTAATGGTAGTGCGATAGTTAAAAAATGCAGCGAAGTGGAAAAGGCTCTTTAATGCCAAATTCACACTGCAGTGGATTTCGGGGGAACGATGAGAAGACGGTGAAAAATGGAATTCGTGTTCCCATGGCACAATCAAACATCTACCGTCAGTCTCTTATTTTTCTTCCAAATGTTATTCTAATTGTAAGGAAGGGCAGGAAATAAAGAAAATAGTCCAGCATTGGAATTTGAAGATTTAAATAGGCACTATTATTCAAGTATACAATATTAATTTCGCTTAATTAATAACAAAAAATATTATTATAAATTGGGTGGCACAGCCTGGGATAGAAACAACAAAACTTGGCATGTATTCATTATTTCTGACGGTAGACAATAGATGCTAACTTCGATACCCATTTTCTTATATATAAATATAAGCTTCCGTAGTAAAAACGGGTCCTTAGTTTAATATTTATGATTTGCGGCTTTAAGCCTAGAAGATTCGGTGAGCGGAAAACTTCATATATAAAAAAATGGAACGAAGAGGTCGGGTAGGCTCAAATCCGAAAATATTGTATTGCCTATTTACATTTTATTAACAGAACGTTATCTACTATTCTAAACTCGGCTTTTGCGTACATAAATGTTATTGGCGTGCTATATTTTCGAAATGTGTAAAGAAAACGGTAGGAGAGATCGAGAGGCCAATAGTCGCGAACGGGTCGTTTTATAACATTTGTTATTAATTTGCTTCGCGTTATGGACTTACCAAAAGTCTTTGCACGCCACTTTCTAGTATTTTCCGCTAGCTACTGAGTACCGACCTGCGAACATGATAGAATTACTGAAGGTAGTCTCGTCGGCAAAATCTGGAACCTCCAAATTGCTAACAATGAGTGCGAGTGAGAGGGACTCCCCTAGTAAGTGCGAGCGAAAGGACTACTGAGTGTGTGGATTATCCCTTAGATGGTGCGTGGGCTTTTAAGATGCGTGTTAGAAGTTGTTTTTATAATATAATTTTTAATAATTTTGAGATTGAAAAGAGGCGTAATTTTTGTTTTTCGGTTGCCAGCCGTTGGTTTAAGTTCCTAATCCTAAAATATATTCGAATCTTTAAATATAAATCTTTGATTGCTTAATTAATATTTACATTTTCTGCTGACACAATTACAATATTAACAATATTTCTTTGGCATTTTTGTTTTTTTAAAATTATCATTTACAATAACCATATACGTGTTTACGACACACATTGCATAATGTCATGTTTGTATAAGGGTTAATGCTCTCGCGTCAAAAAACGAACACGTACTGAAGCAAAACCCGAGCGCTTCGACAGCCGA
>JAEIIF010035609.1:0-20471 GCA_018874455.1 Drosophila trapezifrons
TGGAATGGAGATGAGAATTAATGGAAATAATTGATTGGAATAAATGGAATAAGGAAGGGAAAATGCCATTAATGGAAGCTTCTTGCAAGTGATCTGTGTGTTGGAAATTGGAATTTCTAATGGAATTGATGGAAACAGTGGAATGAAGATGAGAATTAATGGAAATAAATGGAATAGGGAAGGGAGAGTGCAATTTATGGAAACAATAAGTGTAAAAGGGAGCTACTGGAATGGATATTGGAATGAAACTTGCCTCGCTCGGTGGCGGCGCCTTGATGCTTTGCCTGCGGGCATTCGACTCGCGACGCTTCTTCTTGCGGCAGCACAGGAGCATCAGCCAGAACCGCCTGCAGCAGCCCCTGCAATCAAGGGTAACATTATCCTCCAACAAAATACCCTTTTCAGGCCACTTACTCCTTAGCCTTGGTATCCATCACATTTGTGGCTGCTGACATGTCCGCCTCGGAGGCGCCTTCTACCACCGACGACTCGGTGGGCTTGATGCCCAGCTCGGGATCCTGATCGCGCCAGGACACGGTGCTGCCCTTCTTGTTGGGCCTGCTCCCAGCGCGACGACACGGAATGCAGAAGCAGCACCTCCTCAGCTCCGTCTCATCGCCGGTGGTGGGATCCACCTTGTTCACCGAACGACAGCAGAACACCTTGCTCAGGCAGAGGCCGCACTTGCTCGCTGACCTTGGTCCCATGTTACTGCTACTCATGTTGGTCTCCTGTTTCCTCTTCTTCGCCTCCGCCTCCGCCTGGACAGGATCTGGCTCCTCCTCTACGCTGGCCACTGGCTTCTTGCGGCAGCTCCGACAGCAGCTGGACTTGAGCCAGTCGGTGGCTCGCTTCTTGCGCTTCGGCTTGGTCTCGTCAATCACCTGGACATTGGTGGCCGTGGTGGCACTGCTGTTGCCGCTCCACAGGACGGGCTGGTTCTCGGCGGACTGATTCCGGTCGCGGTTCCGCATGCAGCAACGAGAGCAGCGGGACCGGCGGCAGGGCATGAAGAGCGTGGAGCAGCAACCACACCGGCCCCCACGCTTCTTCACATTGTTGTTGTCCTTCTCCTCAAGGAACTCCTGACTGCTGCTCCTGGTTTAAGGCGAAGGGTGCGAGAGGTAATAGAGATTACGGAGGGATTATATGGAGGGAAGTCTCTGTAAGATGGATTAAAAACTCCTGATTCCCGAAATGACTCTTAAAACTCCCAGAAATCCTTGCTCCTGAACGATTTACCTTTCCTCTGCCGTTATGACAAGGTAAGAACTTAAAGCCATGGCCACCCCAATGTCCTTGACTGTCCGCAGAGACCGGATATGAGCTTTTATGGCCAGGTGCCAAGCCCCGGAAGTGCTGTATGATTGGAAAGTTCAAGTCAAGTCTGTGTGTGGGAGCGTCCATCCTCGGTCACTTCCGTTCACACTTGGCTTGTGGAGTGAAATATAATCACCCTCGGAAGTCAATTACCGAGGATGGATTACCCATATAAGGAGTGGAATCCATTTGCTGGGATGTGTGCCTGCCACAGTATGAATTATGCATTAGCCACATCTCTCCTGGCATTTGAACTTTCATCTTGGCATAATGAAGTTGCAGGTTTCGGGTCGATTTCGAATATAACAACCCCTGGACGCCCCTCGGAACCCCCCTGGAAATATGTCACGAGACGTAGGACGGCTCTGCGGACGCTTACACAATTTCTTGACGGGTCCATGTGTTCACGTGTATATAATATATAGGTTGAGGCACTCCGAGTTCCGTAGTTCCGTTCCGTGTGCACACGAGCCAACGACCAAACGCAATTTGGAGGTCGGCAATTTATATATTTGACCTGCTCCGGAGTGGAATGCGACTCCAACTGAGACAGTGGAGCCTAAGTTGAACCAAGTTAGGCCTAAGAAGGTCAGGCCACACACAGAGATGACTCTCGGCGATAAGCTATAATTGGATCTCGTGCCTTAATTACCTAAAGAAGTACTTGTCGCCATCGATGAACGGGTCCTGGGCCAGATCCACCGTGTAAATGACCGAGTTCTTGGGCGTTCCATTCAGCATTTCGGAGCGCGCGAATTATCCGAATTATTCGACGAGTATTTCAGGTATTTCGTATTAATTGCTGGCAAATCATCGACATCCACATCGAGTGACTCTGGCTCTCGAGGAGTTTCCCAACTTTCCGTGGGATTTCCCTGGGCGCTGCGGTTGGCGCGATTGTCCGGCCCAAACTGATTTGTTATTGCGGCACAGAAACTTAAGCCGTGTGTTTTTGCGAAAAATACTTTTCTCCTGTTTTCCGCGCACGCTATACTGTGTACAGTGGGGACCTCCTAAGCGGGTCTCTATCCCTCCAAGGGGAATTCCCTCACAGAAGAGCCAGCGTCTTGGGCACTCCCCACTGTAACTGGTCGGTCGCACGCTTCGAAAACAATGCATTGAAGGACATCGTTACCTTCGCCGACTCTGCTTCGCGACCTGCCGACCCGACGACCACCACGACGACAGGCCAGCGAACGGATTTCCTTAAAGGAGGTCCGCCGGGTGGTTCTTGCTCCTCCGCCTCCGTCGTGTTGGGCTCAAAATTTATTGACGCACTTATGAGTGGCTTGACGGACCTGTGCCAGGGGTTTTGGCACGGAACTCCAGCCCACACGGCGCTGTAAAGTTTTATGCATCATAGTCGTTGTTCTTGCAGGACTTTCCCCCACATCCCAAGTCTAGCCCCCACACCCATTCCTCGGCGGGTTTCCTGTATGTAAATTGGCTGGCCAGGCTCGGTAAGCCTTGGCTGGTGCTGGTGGAGACCCTTTAGGGTCGAGGCAAAATGTTAGTATTACGGTAATACGGACTGGTAGTTGGCATTCGAGTTCTTGGGGTGACCTGCTGCGGACAGACGTTTGACTGATGAATATTCATAATGGTCATAGTGGACATTGGGACATTAGGACATAAGGGCTTCCTTGGTGACACAAACAGAGCAAAAACGATTCTCAAGGATTCTTTGAGGCAAGTACTCTTGCTACAAATAGTCCTTTCAAGTACCAAGTCCCAAGGGTTTTGAAAGGTTATAATAACCTAGCATGGGCTAGGGTCTACCTTACAGAGTTTTTAATTTGAAAAATAATCAAGTGTGACCATGCCTTCCTTCCCGAAGGAATTTAAAAATGGTCTCCCTCTCAACTTCAAAGAATGAAAGCAACACTGAAGTGCCATAACACCATAAAAAGATCTTAGACCTAATTGACTCATTCTGTCTAAATTTCCTAAGCCTTAAAGGTATATCCTATACAGTTTAATACATCCTATAATATATTTTGTCAAATTCATAAAAAACCAAGTCCCAAGGGTCTTGAAAGGTTATTATGGGGCATGGGCTAGGGTCTATCTTAGAGAGTTCTTAATTTGAAAAATAATCAAGTGTGACCATGCCCTCTTTACCGCTTCAAAGAATAAAAGCAACACTGAAGTGTCATAACACCATAAGAAGATCTTAGACCTAATTCTGTCTAAAATTCCTAATCCTTAAAGATATATCCTATACAATTCAATATAACCTATAATATATTTAATATAATTTATATAAATCCGAAGTACACTAAGCTCTGCCCCAAGCATCACTGATTTTATCGCTTGAGTTGCATTAGAATTCCCAACTGGGTCTAGGCTTAACCATGTTGAATAGAGAGAGGTGTTTTTTAATAATCCCAATTGGTTACTCACTTGGCCATGCCACCGCTACCCGCTGCTGATCCGCCCTGTCCGTCTGGCGATCGACGCTTGGCGTCCACCTTGAAGTCCGCTCCACTCTCGGGCGTGGGCATCACATGACCTTCGCCCAGCTCCGACCCGGAGGCATCTAGGGGAGCTGGAATGTCAGAGCTCTCGCACTCCACCTCCGGCACACTGGCTATCCGATCCGCAGAGCTCTCGTTGGGATGGAGCACCGAAACCGATGCCTCGATGGGCTGCGTTGGGGGAAACGGGGACTTGGGCTGATCCCCTGAGCTCTGGGGAGCAATACTTCCATCGGCAGTGCCCGTGCGGGAGGCGGATTCACCCGGCCTGGCCACCATGGTGGTCGAGCTGGGCGTGGGCGAGGGATCGGCGGCCAGGTCGTGCTCCAGGCTCTTCAAATCGGTGAGATTTTCGCTGATGGTCTTGTGGATCTCGTCGGTGGCATCGGTTACCGTCTTCTGGATGGTCTCGAGGGTCTTCTGCGACTTCTCCAGAATGGCAGCGGCATCGTTGGACATGGGCAGTGGGCTGGGTCCTCCTGTTTCTGGAAGGGAAGAGTGTTAAGTTTGCTTCTCCCGAGATTGGGTTGAGGGCCTCCCACCTTCGGTTTCGTTGGCATGTTCCGGCACAGTGGCCACCTTCCTGCTCTGCGGCGAGTCCGATCGGTTCTTGTTGCTCAGCAGGCTCAGTCTGGAGCTCATCCGCACCAGCTTGGACATGTTGGCTCCTCCTGGTCCCTTGCCGCCGGGCGTTGAGGGTACATTCACCTCGCTGGTAACCGCCGGCACAGCTTCCACGGCCTGGAGCACTGCATTGCCCACTTGGGCAGCCAGTGGAGGAATGTCCCCTGCGGGATGGGATCCATTGCCAGCTCCCTTCTCGAGCGTGATCCCATGGGCTTTGGTGGCTGCGGTTTTCCTGCTCTCAGCAGTGGTTCCTCCTGCGGGCTTGGCCTTGTTCACTTGGGACTTGAACCTGGCGGCAGCTATGGGTTCCTTGCCATTGGTCTTGGCCGCGGGCTTACCCTTCTCTTTATCCTTTTCCTTCTCCTTTCCCTTCTCCGCTTTGGAATCCTTCTCCTTTCCCCTCTCCGCTTTGGAATCCTTCTCCTTCGTGGAAAGCCCCTTGCTGGGAGGCTTCTTTCCGTCCATCGCCTTGACTCCTGGCATCGCTTTCTTGGCAGGCCTCGCTGGTGTCTTCGTCGAGGAGGACTCCATCTTGGACTTGGGTTTGGCACTTGCAGGGATCTTGGGCTTTGCTTTGGGGCTCCCCTTGGGCGCCGCCACCACCGACACTCTACTGGCACGGCTGCTCCTTGGCGTCGTGGCTTGTGACTTGGATTTGTCCGGGGATTTCGATCTCTTCTTGGACGAAGTCGGCGGGGATTTGGACGCAGCCTTGACCTGGGATGATCTGGTGGGAATGCGGGACCGGGAGTTCCGGCGCGACAGAATCTCAGGGTGGGGTTCCGCCCTGCCAGGGCGACTGGAAGACCGTCGGGCCTGACTCAAGGCACCGGGACTTATGGACTTCCGGCGAGCCATCATCCCAGCACTCGTTGGACTCAAGGATATGGACTTCCGGCGACCTGGCGTCGTGGCTCGTGTGCTCCTGTTCCTGGCCATGGCCGTGGCGGGCGAAATGCTGGAGGATCGCAGCGAGGAGGAGTTGATACTCAGGCGGGAGTTGGCTCGCGAGTTGCCACGCGAGCTGGACATCTCCAAGCGAGAGCTAGAGGCCTGATCCAGACGGGAACCCGGCCTCGAAGCTGGTCCCCTGGAAGCGGAGCGTGAGTCCAGTCCCAGTCTTCCGCTCTCCCGCGACGGCGTCCTGCTGGGATTCAGGGATCTCGAGGGAGACCTGCTGCCGCCGGCGACGTTCAGGCCCCTCGAGGGCGACCGACTGATGCTGGCCCGGGAACTCCTGCCCGAGGCATTGATTCCCAAGTCCTTGAGCGGCGAACTAGAGCGGGATTCGGGACTCTTGCGCACCGGAATCCGTGAGAGCGAGTCCCGGCGCGTCGTGGACACCTCCGACTGGGTGTCCATGGTACCGCCGCCATCGCCCATCAGCGAGGATCGGTGCGTGGGACTCTGCGCCGAGCTGCTGTCCTTGTTGGGCGTCCCTATGATGGGCGACAGCGTGCTGGGCTTGGCCACCTTCCCATGATCCCTCTGGTAGATGGACTGCCTCCGCGGACTGAAGCTGGGAATCCGGTTGGGCATCCTGTTGGGACTCGGCGCCTGCACCGACTTGCGGCGCATCCGGGACAGAGTCTGGGCGGCTGGCAGTGTGGAGAGCGTGGGCCTCCGGAAGCTGAAGTCCGAGGTGGTGGCAGTGACGCTGCTCAGGTTGGAGCTCCGGCGATCCGAGGCCGTTTGCGTGGAACTCCGGCGTTCTGGGGAGGTGGAACTGGATCTACGTCGTCCCTGGATACCCTGACTGGACCCGGCGTCGAAGGAGGGCCGACTTAGGTCGTCCAGGCTGACCCAGTTGGAGCGAGGCGGCGGCGGTGGCTGGAGGCGGGCTCCCAGCGCCTCCTCCTTGTTGATGATCCTCAGCAGACCGCGCTGCCTTCGCGTGGGATTCAGATTTGGCTTCAGGGGTCGCGGCAGAGCACCCGGCGGAAAGACAGCCGGCTCCCGGCCACCCAGCTCCATGTGGGAGCCATAGTGCAGGCGGGGAATGGAGCTGCTGCGATAGGGGTCCGTTATCTGCGGCAGCGCCTCCAGGCTCTTGATCTTCTGGCCATAGGACAGACCCAGGCTGGAGGTGGGGCTCCTGCCCATGGAGCCCCGTCGGCGCTGGGCTCGCGGCGTGAAGGTGTCTATGGAGGAGGTCAGCGAGTCGCGCTGCTGCAGGATGCCCTTCTGCGGCGTGGCCAGCTTGCTCCTGCTGAGCCTGCCGCTCATGTTGAACTGCACCGAGGGGCGGGGCGAGTCGTCCGTGGTGTGCTGGTTGTGGCCGTGCTGGTGGTGGTAGCCCAGCGACGAGGGCAACTCGGGCAGGCGGGGATCGGCGGCAGCAAAGACCGATTTGCGGCGCGGACTGGCCTGCGGCCTGCCCGCCGGCGATGAGGTAGTCGTCGATGTCGACTGGATGGAGGCGTGTCTCCTGGTGGCGGCAGCTGGCCTCTGGGCCGCCGGCTGGCCCGTGGAGAGGATGGTGAAAGCAGTCTTCTTGTGTGGCCGCGGTTGGTCCACTCTGAAAGGGTTAGAGTTAAGGATCAGGTAGGCCCTCTCTCTCTCTATGAATCACTCACCTGTACTCCCCTCCCATTGGTATGGAGTCCCTGATGATGATGGGCGACATGGCCCTCTTCAAGCTGTTTGCCTGCTCCACGCTCTGGTCTGGGTCCTGCTGCGTCGTCGTCCTGTGGCAACGAGGAGGCGGAGCTGCTGGCGGCGGAGGCATGCCATAGTCCCCGTAGAGTTGCCTGTGACACTGGCCCAATTCCCGGCCCAGTTGCTCCTCCAGATATTGCAGGGGTGAGAGGACCACGTCCTTGGGTACCGACACCTTCTCGCTGGAGGAAGGCGGCGCCGTCACCCGCTCCTCGCCGCCGCTGCTGGAGCTGTTCATGTCCTGGATCATGGTGGCCAGTGGGGAGAGAGGACCCTCGTCCTGCTTCATGGACATGACCATTTTGGAGCTCGGTCGCAGTCGGGGGATGCGTGTGAATTCGGGAAAGTGCTGAGGCGCTGGCCGGAACCAGTCCCGGCCGGAGTAGGAGTCACTGAGCAGGCTAAGGGGTTTGGGGATTAGGGATTAAGATCTATATTTGCTCCTGGTTCAAGCTCACCCCCTGTGATCCTCTGTGTTGATGCTGGACACGCTCAACTTGGCCTCCTGCCGGCTGGGACTCCTGGCCGACTCCTCCTCGTCCCGGTCATCCTGGAAGGACAGCCTCTGACCCACCACGCTGTACTCCTCGATGTCGTTCTCCAGGTCGTACATGTCCGGCTTGTTGAGGATGTCGTCCGGCGCCAGGAGCAGGTAGTTGGGCGACCCCAGCTGCTCGGAGCTGGAGCCACCGCTCGAGTTGGGCAGGATTTGGATGTCGGGCGGCTGCAGATGCGGCAACAGGGATCCCCGGGGAGTCCTCGCGTAGGGAACACTCGGAAAGATGCGCTCCCTGGCACTGGGAATCAGCGCATTCAGCGCCATGGCCGCCACCAGAGCATCCTCCTCCGAGCTGGGCACCTCCACTGAACCCATTCTCAGCGTCTCGAAGGCCGCCGTGCCGAAGTAGTCGTCCGGCTGGAGCGGAGGAGGCACCGGGTCACCGAACAGGCTGCTGCTGTACGCCTGGACATCCGTCTCGGACTCCGGCTGGCGGACCACGAAGCTCTGGCTGGAGGCGAACGTGGAGGGGGCCATCGATTGGGCTGAGAGGATGGAGTGGGTCCGGTAGCTATAGTCCACCGGGATCACAGCCGGCTGGAAGCGGCCACTGGCTGTGGATCGGGGTCGCGCACGGGGACTGGGCTGCGGAGTCGGGATCAGATTGGGTGTCGGAGTCGGGTTGGGGTTCGGGTTCGGGTTCGGTGGTGGTGCTGCTGCTCCTGCTGCTGGCGTGGGCATCGGGATGGCATCGGGGGATGGCGATGGCGTTGAGGATGATGATGAGTACGAGAGGGTCTGCTGCATGGCTTGACATTGGTGCTAACCGATTTCCGGCCCTCATGCGTTCACTACGATTTCCTTTCCATTTTTCCCTTTCAGTTTTCCACGAAAATCCAATATCGCCGGAGGGGGGGTGACGACCCACGCAGGGTCCTTCGGCTCAGTTCAAGTGCCACACAAAACCAATGACGCCAGGAGCTGTTTATTCGAAGCAACAGAATGTATTTAAAAATCACTCACTCCTCCCTGGATTTTACAGACAGACGACCAGGCGAGACCTTCCGGGTCCCGTCCGTTGGCTGTGTCAGAGAGACGTACACGCGACGACGACGACGCCTTCACCGGCGGAGAACGGAGTGCGGAATGCGGAGCACGGATTACGGATTACGGAGAATGGAATATGGAGTACGGCCACCGAAAACTGGGTAGCCACGACTGAGGGAGAGGGGGCCTCTGGAGGGCGACTCACAGAGATGGGCAAAGGTACTGGGTTTTGGAGGGACCTTAGTTAGGTACTGGAGTATATAAGAGCTACAATATTACTATTATTACTCCTCTGAAACATTTTCCCATCTGCTTAACAGCTCTTACCACCATCTAAGCATTATAAATATCATAGATCATATTACAAATATTTATAATCGCATTTGGCATTATTATAAACAATTCCAACAGCTGAAACGAAAGCTGATCTAGAGTATCGTAACCTAATATCCAGTTGGTTTGAGGAATCGGATATCTCGATATTACTTGTAATAAAAAGGTTCTCCAAGGAGTACCAAGTATTCTATAGACATTGAATTAATAATCTATAGAGATATCATATTACAAATATTTATATTATTTGTTTAAACAGCTGAAAAGTGAGGAATTTCCCATAAAAACCAGATGGTTTGGGGCCTTTATAGCCATTCCACACTACAGTGATTACAGAGGGAACGATGAGATATGGAATTCCTGTTCACATTGACACCATCCCCCATCTACCGTCTGCTGTCACAAATTTATATGGAATTTGACAACTTAGACGGTGTCATCATAGACGGTGAACGGTAGATGGGGGATGGAGCCTAGTGTGAATTGACTATTAAGCTCAGCAATGTAAAGATGTTGTACAGGCTGAGTCATAACAGAAGGCCTATTCAGATTAAAATACTTTCTTTAATACTTTCTGACAACTGGCTTAGACAATAATAATTTAATTAATGCCAAGTAAAAGGATTTATGACGTACCCCAAATAACTAATTAGGTACAACGGTCCCAGATATGTGGCTGGCATCACTGGTTATGGCAAATAAATAGTGGAGTAATTATTATTGCACGGCTATATTTTCTAATGCCATTTCACTCCTATAAATAGCTGCGTGTGCGGCGCTGATAAACCCGCCCCGAAATCGGATTGGAAAGGAATGCACCTGCTGGTAGGCCTCCGAATCCGAATCCGAAGCCAACACCAAGCTTGTCTTGGCGCTAACGAGAGCATAAACTTGATGAGCTTGGAACGGCTTGGCTTGGAGGGGATGGGACCAGATCGGATTGCTTCTTCGGCTCGGCTTGGCTGCACCGCGGAGATTGCATGTTGCAAATTGCCGCATTAGTGACTGCACTTGAAGTCGTACTACCCGAACCCGAAAGAGATGTGCAGGCCTTCGCCGGCACACCGGCAGCGATGGCTTAATTGGACCCGCAGCGGCGGCGGTGGGTCTCTCCGGTACGCAGATATTTTCGCGGAATGACGTAGCCCCCGGAACGTGGGAAGGTGTAAATGAAGGGCCCATTGTTCGCATTGATTTTCCTCTGCCTAATATTTAACCTACATTTTATGGGCCGCGCGACGCCGCCGCCGCTTGGATTTCGGTGACACACTTTGGCCGCACACAGGAAGTGACTTGGACCGGCGTGTTGTGGCCATGACGCGTGCCGCACAGTGTTGGCCCTGGTAATTCCGTAATTCGCGAATCCGCTAACTGGCTTTCTTCAAAAACACTTTGCCGCATTACACGCAGCTTTTCCTGCATCTCATTACGGCTTGGTCACACTTTAATAACGGTTCTTAATTAGCATTGCCCAGGGCAAGGCCACACTGACAGGGCTTTAAAGTTGAGAACGGTATTATATAAGTTACTTTTGTCGTAGAACTCGGTTTCGGCTTAAAGTTTTTACTAAATTCCCAAAACAAAATGTCTTAGTAACTTGCGAAAAGCCGCAAAACAAAATAAATAAATGGGCAACGCGGAGCGGGAATAGAACGCGGCCGCTGCCTAACTTAAACTGATGGCAAGTGAGCAAAGGAGGCCTTCAAAAGAAATATTGCCTACACTTCAAATCCGAAACGGCACACACACTCCATAGCACACACCTAACACACACACAGCACGCAGACCCGCTGAGATATTGAGACTGGCGAACTGAAAGCCGAGCCGCTTCGCCAGCCAATTCGCCGCGGGCTTTCCACTTGCCGCCACTTGCCGCCACTTTCCGACACTTTCCGCGACTTTTCCGCTTTTCGCCGTTTGGCGAGGCGGCTGCATTAGTTGTTTGCATGTTTTGTTTCTCATCTGCTCGGCTTTTCTCTTGCCTTCTTCTTCTGCTTAGACAACTTTTGATTATTTCCCCCTGGCAGGCAGGCTGTGACACCTGTTGGTATGTCTCTGGCACGCGATGTTCCCAACACTTGCCACACACACTCTAGGCACTACACACACAGCGCTTGGATTGGCCAACGCTTTCGCTAATTTTTCATATTTTTTCGGGATGCCCATGCCCCGATTGATACATGGTTCGATGAAAGTGATCACACGCATGTGTATCAAGCACGCACTCTGCGGCTCATTTCACTTCAAGGCATTGCTCTTGCACAGTTAAAGGAGGAAAGTACAGTGGAAGCTCACTATATAAGCCTAATCTGCTAAAAAATAAATCTTAGGAACTGGAAATCTCTAGTTGGGGCACCCAAAAGTATGCTGTAAAGTATTTTAAACTAAAATCGACCGAAATCGTTGTCGTTTTGAAATCCTTTTTTAAATTTGTCTCAAACTATGCTATAAAATATTTGAGCATTACAAATCACTGTTACTTTATTAGATTCTTTATTTTGTAGCATACTTTTCGTCACTTTCTAATATTCCTTTGAAGATGCACAGAGTTTATCCAACGTACATTACATTTTAAAAGAGGTTTTTAAAGATTAATACTCTAGAAGATCACATTCTATTGTATATATTTTAATATTTATACCTTAAGGGATGTTTCCTCTAAAAATGAAAAGCTTCTCCGCCCAAAGACCAGCCCTTACCGTACTCTTACTCGAGGCACAATGTCTAGCCTCAGGCCGAGTACACTGCACTTTTTCCTTGGCTTTGGGAATAGGGTCAAAACCGCAACAAATTCCGCTTTTGCCTTGTGCAGGGCCCAAGAGTCAACAACACTTGGGCCTCGAGGCTCCAGCTCCCCCTCCAGCGACCTGGCCCCACTGGGGCACTGTTGCAACATAGACAGGTATGTGTGCCCAACGCCAGCCCTAAGGGGGGATTTTTAAGTGGCAGTGCCGGAGAAATATCCTTGGCTAATGTCGTGATAGAGCTCAGCGCCCCAAAGCCGCCCCAAAGTCCAGCAAAAAGTGGAGTCACGGAGTAGTCACAAATTCAGGGGAATTCCTAGAGACATCTATGAGTTAATTGTTTTCAGGTTTTTTTGCTAACTTTGTTTCGAGTTTTAAGCGAGGTTTTGTTCGGTGATTTGGTTCAGTTTTCGAGGCACATTTGTTATAAACAAAACATTGTGTAACTTGTAGAGTTTTTGAGTCAAAAAACTTGAAAATAAAACAATATATATTTGGATAGTCCGTTACCCGAATTCAACGCGCATTTGCATCGATCCGATGCACTGCACTCGCCGTTCGTTGAAAAACTAATCCGCCGCGGACAAATACCGTCTTATACGTCGTCCTGCGCCGTGGAACTCCTTGGCTGACCACTCGGCAGGACACCCAGGCAGTCGACGAAGGAGTCGCCGAAGGAGCCGTCGAAGGAACGAAGTCGAAGTCGCTACGGGTATACGTGGGTCAGTAAACCTACTTCCGGTTGACATAAATACGCCTTGGACATGAAAACTTTGGCACTGGCGGCGCGCCGCAAGTTGTTTTTATTGTTTCAAACTTTTTGTTTTTTCCCCCATGACTCAAGACAGGTGGACATGGACAGCGGAGTCCAAGAATCCGCGACTGTAGGTGTGCGCAGATCTGATTTTTCATTCGCAGAATTCGATTTGCCCGAACATAGTATCTGGAGATGCTTTTACTTAGCTGGTAGAGCAATTTGATCTAGCTGCGCCCTTTACACTTGAAATAATTATAAGAAATAATTATAGACATTCTCAATTAAATAGGAATCTTAATAAGAGTGGATAATGATGTTAATTTCTGATGTTCATTTGTACAATTCGTTTGAAAGTTCATTTGGTGTTCATTTCGCATGGTTCTTTTTTTGTGTTAATTTTTTATTTTCTTTTCTTGTGTTCATTTTGTTATTCTCATTTAAATATAAATCTCCATAAACTCATATTTTAAAATTTACTTTATTAAACCTATTTTATTATTATCCTAAACTAAATTATCAATAAGCAATAAAAATGGTTTCATTTTGTGTTCATTTCGTACAGTTAATTTCTTGTGTTCATTTTTTTTATTCTCTTTTCTTGTGTTCATTTTGTTATTATCTTTTAAATATAAATCTCCATAAACTCATAATTTAAAATTTACTGTATAAAGCCTATTTTATTATAGTCCTAAAATAAATTATTAATAAGCAATAAAAATGGGTTCATTTGGTGTTCATTTCGTACGATTCATTTCTTGTGTTCATTTTTGTATTCTCTTTTAAATATAAATCTTCATAAACTCATAATAAAAATCTACTGTTTAAGCCTAATTTATTATTATCTTTAAATATATTTTTAATAAATTATTAAAATCCTTCAAAAGAATTACAATATATGATCTTAAGAAGTGTAAGTCTTACTGAAAAGAATACAATACATTCTACTAATCCAATATCCTTTCCTTTGAGTTTGAATTTAACCAGAGAACTTTCCCTGCAAGTTTTTACAATTATTCTGAATTGTAGTCAATCTTAATTAATTTTTTCGAGTGCATTCAACTGCAATCTAATCTTGGGCTTGGCTAATCATACAAGTCCCTCTCTGACCCAAATCAATTATGCCAAGCCCATGCAAATTCATATAATTTCCGAACTGCACCTTTGCTCACCTTTTGGGAGCGGTGAGTAATTTCGCCTGCAACCAGATTTTCCCACGCGATATTAGCGTTTGGCCGGCCAAGTAGCTTCTCTCCGTTGTCATATTTTCGGGAGTCCTGCGAGGGGGAAGAGTCCATCAATGTTTGACCCACATTGCGGGCCTCAAATTAATATCAATTGTGGCGCTGGCAGGATTGCGTGTGCGAATATATAGCAAGTGCGGAGTACGAATGCCCGAGGAACGCCGGGGATTGAAAGGCATTTATTTTGTAATTGACTGTGACCGAGGATTGCACAATGACTAAGCTAGGCTACTGGTGCGGTGCTCCCTGAGCGAAATTAAGTAATAATTATTGTGATGTGTATACGCTTATAAATAGCTAAGCACGGCAAATAAAGGTCACACTTAGTGGGGCACTAACTAAGCTGGGATCCTACGTTCGGTCCCGATTTCTTGACCTCTTTGCGGACCTGGGTAAATGGGCAACTACTTAATAGTGTCGTATATATTAGGAGGGAAACCCCAAAAACGAGACGCTGTATACAATTGAGTCATTAGTTTGGCTTTATTCTTTTTAGCCCTTGTCACTAGGAAATAGTATCGCCAGGGAAAACACTTTAGTGGAGGAGTGCTTATGAGGGATACAAAAAACCAAATTTTCATTAGGTTTATTGCAGTGTTCATTTATAGCGTTCATTTTAAGGATTTATTTCAAAGTTCATTCGTAATTTGGATTTAAAAAGTTCATCTCCTTGGTGCGTTCATTTTTTTGGTTTATTTGTTAATATCAGAGTTCATTCCAGGGTTCACTTCATTAGTCATCAGTTTGACTTTATTCTTTTTAACCTTGTCACTAGGTATTGCCAGGGAAAACACTTTAGTGGACATTTTGTGCTTAAGAGGGATACAAAATTCCATATTTTCAGTAAGTTTATTGCAGTGTTAATTTATAGCGTTCATTCGAAGGATTTATTTCAAAGTTCATTCGAAATTTAGATTTGAAAAGTTCATCTCCTTGGTGGGTTCATTTTTTTTGGTTATTTGTTCATTTCAGGGTTCATTACAGGCTTCACTTCAGGGATTCATTCGATCTGCACTACAAAACTTACAAATACTTGCGGGAACTAAAAAAAAACAGCGAATTTGGAATCATTTAACTACTCAATCCCTGGTGGCCGTGCATCCTTCAAGTTCACGTTGCTGCTTCTCCATTTCGTACTTTTTCAAAACGGCCATATTCAGCTCTGTGATGTTCGCCTGATCCTCCAGGTAGTCCATGTCGTGCTCGATCTGCAGCCGCTGCTGCTGCAGTCTCGTAATGTCCTTCGTGAGGAACTCCACAGCCTCCGGCAGGCTGAATTCAATCTGGAGAGTACTTGCTTCGTGCACTTGGAGGATCACCCTTTCCACTGGCAGTAGGGTAACCGATCTGAAGAGCCCTTCGGCCAGTTGCATCAGGTTCTGATGCTCCTCGCCGGGCTTGCGCAGGAACCTATCAACCAGCGACAAGTTGGCTTTGGCCGACTCCAGGCGCAGGATCACATCAGTTCTCCTCTCTTCCAGCTTCCAAGCTAGTACGTTGTATTTATTGAAGAAAATGTTGTGGAGGTTGAGGGCCGTTTGCACATCCGAGTGGAATTCGGGCCGGGCGATGTAAGCGTCCACATCGCCAATGAACTTGGCTTTCTGGATGGGATCAAAGGATTTCCGGTCGTCAAGGGGCGGCATCTCCACCTCGTCAATAAAGGCAAACATTTTTGGTAATTTCGGAAATACTTATTGTAGATTTTAATAAAAAAATATACTTGAAGGACAGAGTCTACTGCTACTGACAGATTTCTCCAACGGAAATAAAAGCAAGAATCTCAGCTTAAAATCCAGCATGGTCTTTATTTTGCAAAAAACTTTATACTTAGCCTAGTTGTACAGTGTTAATGTAGCAATAATTTAAATTTTAAAAGCGCATTCACATTGATCCTAATCAAATATTGTCATAGTCTTCGTCTAATTCGAAAATGGTTTCAGTGGGTGTCGCTGATGATGCCGCAGTGGCCTTTGGAATGATGGGAGCGCTGCTCTTTCCAGCCATTTGGTTCACATTGTTGTTATCCGCCGGCGCGAAGCCAATCGATGTCGGCCTGCTGCTCGCCGCTCCGGCGGCCACGATATTCGTTAGATCAATATTGATCACCGGAGCCGCGATGTCAAAGTTGAAGGCGGCGGCGGCGGCTGGGCCGCAGCTGCTGCTGGTCCCGGAGCCCGAGTCCGAGGCAGAAGCGGAGGTCTCTGGGGTGCAGAGGTTCCGCATCTGCACGTTGCTGTAGTCGATCTTGACGATGGGCTTGTTCAGCTCGTAGCTGCAGATCGGGGCAGGTATGGCAGTGTCGAGCAGCTGCACCGACTGCTTCTTGTGGTGCTGGGAGTGGGAGTTGGGCGGACGACCTCGTTGGCCCGGCGTGTAGGCGGGCGTGGACTCCGAGCGGGCCAGCTTGGCGGGCAGGGTGGTGGGATTTAGGTGGGGTGGGTGCTGCTGTGGCCGCTTGCCGCCTGCGCCGCCGCCTCCGTTTAGGCTCATGGAGCGCATGTAGGCGGCGGTGGACGCAGTGCCGTTGTTGGACTGCGACCGCATGGAGGTCGATGGCAGGCTAAGATCGTATGGCGTGTCCGAATCGGGATACTGGTCCTCCGGCGAGCTGCGCAGCATGTCGTCCTCGTTGTAGGCGGCCTCCTCGGCCACACTGATGTCGGGTATGTTGCGCACCAGCTCCTTGAGGAAGTCGAACCGCTTCTCCGACACAATGCACTGCCGCATGTGCGAGGGCGACAGCGTCTTGGCGTTGCGCGAGTTCGTGATGCGCAGCGTCTTCGTCAGCAGCGACTCCACAAACAGCTCCAGCGTGCGCGAGATGATAACGGGCACCGCCTGCGCCACCTTGCCGATTTCCTCGTCGCTCTGCATGATCTTCTTGATGCGGCCCTGCGGGTGACAAAAGAGGAGGAGAAGCAATCACACCCGGTTCTTTGGGAGCCCCTGATTATGCCCGTACGTATGTACTTGCATGCGTACATACACAAACACACATACACAGGCACGCACAAAACTGATAACCCATCTGCGGCTGCCGCGACGAGGGAGCGACACACGCCTTGCGTTCCGCCCACTTCCTGCCGCTCGCCGGATTTCCTACTCACCGCCGGAAAGCGCGCGTTGTATTTTTTCTTCTTCGATGGCATTGCGCTATTTGTGAAGTAATCGCCCAAGTCCTAGCGAAATAAAACAAATGTCTGTGTGTGTGTTTTTCACACAAGAACAGTTCCTTCGATGTCTGAGGGCGTGGGTGAATGGCACACAGTCGGCGGCCATTCACTGGGAGCTCAACAATTTAAAAATAATTGTTGACATCTGGCAACGTCAAGGTCTTTCATCGATGTATGAATTAAAAACACAATTTTAAACAAATTCTTTTCATTCCGGAGCTATGTTGATTCTGTTTGTTGTCATTTATTCAATGGTTTTTTACTTTGCATTTATTCACTAGTTGAAATACATGGAGCTGTTGCGCAATCTGGCAATCTTCGAGACGCTGCGCTGTGACTGACAAGAGCAGCTTGAAAGAAGAAGCACGAATGAGCAGCCTGTGTTAACTAATAACTAATATAATAACTAACTATAGTAACTAAATATAACTTAAGCAGGACATTTCATGTCTGACACGCGCAAGGATCGTTGCAAACCATACGCCTGTCGGATACAATCTTGCTTAAGTCGTAAGTAATCGCAATGTTCCCATTTCCTCCGTTATGTAAGCTGCTCTTTCAGAGAACAACTACCAGGAGGATAAATGCTTGGATGTCCTGGAGGATATGCGCCAGTGCTGTCTGAAGTGGCATAAGGTATCAGTCTGCTGCAGTGGAATCGATCTGGAGAAACGGTATTTGCCAGAGGAACCACCCAAGGAAAAGCATCCATCCGGCAAGTCGTGAGTTTTGGGAAAGAATTTCTTCTGGGACCCGGCTTCATCCTTATCTCTCTATTTGCAGTAAAAAATAATGTCCGTACCGCAGTACAAGCCACCGAAGGAAATCCAAGACTTGTTAGACAAAAAGGAGCAGCAACAGACCAATCAACGCCGGCGCACGGCTGTGCTGCCCAAGCGGTCGTGGATTAAGCGCAATCCACGCCTATTCCAGATCACCTTCCTCACCGGCTCCCTGCTGGTTTTTTTCTCCAAGCCCCTGTACGACTGCTTCATAGCCGATCCCCTGCCGCCGCTGGAGGTTAAGGTGCCGCCGCACAAGCGCTGAGAGGCATGGAATCGGTGCGCAAGGCCAATCAACGTCTCCGCAACTATCCGCTCCTGCTCACCAAGTGCGCGGACAAGGCCACGGCGTATGCGGTTTGCGTCTCGCGGGACCTGAATGTCCAACACAAGATCTGCGACGCCGAGTTCAAGGAGTTCCTCAGCTGCATTCGCAAGAGCGCCCAGGAGATGAAGACCAAGCTGTAAGCAATCAATAAAACCAATCAAACGAACGATATGACGGAAACGAAGACGGCAAATACTGCGGGATGGCAGCGACTAAGTCGCCGCATCCTGCAGACCAGCATTCGCACCCACATCCTGATCTCAGCGATGCTGCGCATTGCTCTGATTTGCTACGGACAAATACACGACAGCCGGTCCGCCGTGCCCTACACGGACATCGATTACAAGGTGGTCACCGACGGAGCGCGACAGGTGCTGGCCGGGGAGACGCCCTTCGCCAGACACACCTACCGCTACAGTCCGATCATGGCGTACCTGCAGACACTCAACATCCTGCTCCATCCCTCCTGGGGTAAGCTCTTGTATGCCACCTTTGATCTGCTCATCGCCACGCTTATTTACCGGCTGGTGCACATGGAGATCAAGAGCCAGTACCAGAAGACCGTGCAGCACCTGCTCAGCAAGTTCAACAGGCCGCAGGAGTCGGATCAGTCGCTAGACGCACTGGACGAGCGCAGTCACCCGGAGAACCTGGCCCGCGCCTCTGCCTGCTTCTGGCTGTACAATCCGCTCACCGCTGTGATTTCCACTCGCGGCAGCGGCGACTGCTTCTCGAGCTTCTTTGTGATCCTGACCATCTATCTGCTGATGAAGGCGGAGCACAAAGGGTCACAGAGCCACTGGCTCATTTTCTGCGCTGGTCTGGCGCACGGCCTAGTGATCCACCTCCGGCTGTACCCATTGCTGTTCAGTTTGGCCTACTATCTGTCGCTGTCCACGCGTCTCACGCAAACCCCCTGGGACTTCCTGCGTCAAGTCCTGCGTCCTAACAGGCAACAGCTGTGCCTTGTCATGGGAACACTTGTCAGTCTGGTGGCCCTCACCTGGACCTTCTACAGGATGTACGGCTGGGAGTACATCTACGAGGCCTACTTATATCACTTTGTGCGCAAGGATCCGCGCCACAACTTCTCGCTTCAGTTCCTGCTGCAGTATCTGGGCAGCGCGACGAGTGCGACGGAACCCTCGGCTATCCTGAAGCTCCTGGTGATGGCGCCGCAGTTCCTGCTCATCCTGTACTTGAGCCTGAGCTTCGGCCAGTTCCGGCAGACGTTGCCGTTCTGCATCTTCGCCGTGGCCTTCGTTATCGTCAGCTACAACTCGGTGATGACCTCGCAGTACTTTATCTGGTACCTGGCCATCCTTCCGCTGTGCCTCAACAACTTCAAGCTGCTGTCGTGGCGAAGGTGCTTCGGTCTGCTAATCCTCTGGCTGCTCGCCCAGGCGCTGTGGCTGCTGCCCGCCTATCTGCTGGAGTTCCGCACGTGGAACACCTTCTACTGGATCGGGCTGCAGGGGGCCGTATTCTTCGCCGCCAACGGCTATATACTGGAGCAGCTGCTGAGTCACTACGGGTTTACCCAGTTCAAGATAAGCTACAGGAAGTTACTCTAATCACAGAAAACGATTTAATACAAAGAAGCATGCAAGAGGACACAAGAAGATATCACAATGTTAAAACTAGTGAAAAATTAAATCTAAAGTTTGTATTTAGCCCTTCGTTGAGCTCATGAATTTGATGTAGTTACACAGCCTTTCGATCTCCTCGCTGCGCATCGCGTACACTCGGTTGGAGATGGCCCACACATCCCTGTGTCCGATCATGTCCGTCTCGAAGACGTTTCCCAGCTTGTTCCACTCCACGTCAGTGAACTCCTTCTGCACCCGGCGGTACAGGGCTCTCGCACAGGGGCACTCCACGGTGATGTTGTTCACATACTTGTACTCCTTTCGGTTCTCGTACAGCCTCCTTGTGTGCTCGTAGTCCTTTCCCAGTTCCCTCTCGTTGGATATGAACATGTGGTAGACGCGCTTTCGACTGGCAGGCTTCTCCAGGCAGAGGAAGCACAATCTCTGGGTGTAGTCTGCTGCGTTCACCTTCGGAGCGTTATCCGCTGGCACATTGGTCTTCAGCAGGATCCTGCTTAGAAGGACTGGGAAGGTTGTGGGGCTGACTTTGGGCGCCTCCGGAGCCGGAGCTGCCTTCTTTTTGCCCCTTTTCCGGGGAGCATCCCGGTTGGGCTTCACTCTTCCGGAAATATTGAGCACCGTTGACTCAGTCTTGGGAGCGCTCGAAATAGCAATTATTTCACAACATAAGGTTCGAAACAAAAGCTCAAAATTAGTGATGTGTAGTTGGTTTATTTATCTGCGATAATTGTGAATGGCAGACATATGTTTCCCGATAAGAGTGGACTTTTAAGTGTTTGGGGTGTGTTTAAATTCAAAAGATAAATAGGAAGAAGGTATATCCGATGCTTGCGACTGGGTTTTTGTTTGAACATTTAGCAGCCGACTCTTTT
>JAEIIF010035634.1:0-14419 GCA_018874455.1 Drosophila trapezifrons
AATTTTAAGACAACGCGTATTAAATTTAAACTCTTGGTTTTTTTTTTGGGTGTAGTAGTCAGACAAGTCTAGGAATTTTATAAGAATTTATTACATTTTTCAAGAGCTCCCAAAAATGTTTAAACTAATTTTTTATAAAGAAAATTATATTTCTTTGGTAAGGTCTTATATTTTGTATACAAATTTTATTTAAATTGTTGTTAATTAACATCAGCACTAGGAAAAGTTGGATATAATAGTCAACACACTCTAGGAACTTTTTAAAAGTGTCTTTAATATTTTAAGAACTCTTAAAAATGTTCAAACTAACTTTTTTGTAAGGGCATTAAAAACAGCCTTAAAAGGTAGTACAGTTTAAAAATAAATAATAGCAAATAGTTAAGAAACTCTTACACTAATTCTCTACATAAGAAATAAATTAAAGATCTATGAGTATTATATTTAAAAACAATACATTTTGTAAGAATTCCCTAAAATGATTATAGATAAATTAATATAATACAAGAAATTATACAACAAAATCTGTAAAATGATTTGAAAAATTCTGTAACCTTAAAAAATATGTCAATGAATATAATAGTGAGAGTCTAGTCTTAGTTTTGCCATTTAAGCAATGTTTTATATACTAATAATTACAAAACAAATAGTAATAGTAATTTAATAAATATTTTTCCTTCAGTTTCATATTTATTATTCATGATATTATCCATTTTCTGACTATAAAACCCTGTTCATAATAAATAAGGCACTCTCAATCCCTGCTTCCTGAAAAGTTACCGAATTTCCCCCTTTGTTAAGTAGAAAATCCCCGATTTATTTTCCTCTGTGATTTGAGTGGAAAACAGTTGCCATTCAGTTTGCCTTAATCCCGGCCAGGAGGTCGTTGGCTTTAAATTATCAACGGGACAAAGGACACGGCGCCTCCCAGCTGGTCAGCTTTGGTCTCTTAGTTTCCAGTTCCCCGATTACCTCTGCCCGATCCCAGTTCTTAGTTCCCAGCTGGTGGTGGCCAGTGACCAGTGGCCATAACTAAAATCGCCCGGCACATTAACGGTCCGTGATGGCAATGGCGGTGACTCAGTCCTGGGTGTGGGGGTCAGACAGGTCTGCGTCCAGATCCCTTTGGGGGAGGCAAGCACCTGCAACCTACGAACTGCGACCTGCACAGGCTGCTTTATTATGCAAAACTTCGGCAGAGCCAGCAGGTGGGTGTCCACAGGTAAAGTTAAGGTCCGAGTGGAGGTTGGGTCCCCACTTAATACTCAAAGGGCACAAAAAATGGAATAAAGCTTCAAAAGCGAGAGAAATCAAGGCAGATAGAGGCGGAAAAAGCACTTAGTTCTTGGCTCTTATCAGTAATTAAACTTAATATCATTAGGTGTGTTTTTTTTCTACATCATCAAGTGCATTTACAAACTTTAAATGAGTCTCTTATATATCTTATTTTATCTCTATACTATTTTTCAGTTTAATTATTAAGAGCAAGTACTTCGATTGATAAATTCCTAGAAAATATTCCCCAAGAATTGAATAGACAATGATTTCATTTAGCTTTCTGCCGTCGTTCGTGCCCGGCCTAATGCCTGGCGACTGCTCAACTAATTCAAGATGGACAGGGCCAACACTCATGGACTAGACAAGTTCGATGCCATGGATGGGCATCCGAGTGGGCTGGGCCTCCTCCTCTGGCTCCCAAGATCCTCCTGACAGCCAGAAGACGTCGCGGATGGAGAGCCTTTCGAATGATTTATGAGCAATGCGCCCCGACTGGCCCCGAAGACGGAGCGCCAAGCCAAGACAAACAATTGACATTTGATGGATGCGTAACTCGTGCATTCAAATGCAAAGAGCAAGGACTGGCCAAGATGGTGGACTGACTCCTGGGTGCCACGGATATTTGACAGAGCCGCGTCGGCTAATTGTTATTGATAATCGCCACGGCTGGGCCTGTTATGTCTCTGTTGCCGTCGATGCTCGATTAATTAGTCAATTAATGGACATGATTTTGTGGAGCAGCCACCGCGGCGACAGGCGCATCCAATTGCAGTTGCCAGTGTCAGTGGACTCCTCCTGGGCCTTCCGGCTAATCAGATCCCTCGGCCAGCTTCCACACGAAGACCTCTTGCTCCTGGGTGAGTTATGCCCGGGCATACTCATTGTCTGGCCTCTCTGGTGGAAATCACGGCCTCTGCCTAACAGCAAACAAACTTCTCTATTATTGATTTATACCTTTCAACGATTCTCTGTATTTATCATGAGTGCAAGCCACATTTATCATTAATAATGCCGCGCCAGCGAGCAGCGAGCGGTGAGCAGTGAGCAGCCGCCGCCGAATCGGAATCTCTGGAAGCAGCAGCCGCTCCAGACGCAAAGTGGTAGCCCAGGAGCAGGAGCAGCAGCAGGAGGAGATGATGCCCCGAGCATCCGCATCTAGGCAGCTGCCTGGCCAGCCCAGACCCTGGGCAGACACAGTGGACAATGGGGCTTGAGAGCGCTGAAGTAAGCTTTCTTCAGCAATAAACCAACATTCCTAGAGCTATAAAGGCATGATAATTCCTATTTATTTATTTAAAACAAGCTATAATATTTATTTAATTTAATAAATATATTTAAAGTAAGTTTATTGACTTCTTTAAACTATTTTTAAGGTTTATTATGAACCATAATTTAATCTAGATGGGAGAGATCGAAGTATTATAAGTAAACCAAAATTCCTAGAACTTATCAATGTAAGATTTCTCCCATTTCCATTTAAAACAAGGTTATATTTTTATTAAATTAAATATATATATTCAAAGTAAGTTTATTGACTTATTTACACTTTGTTTAAGCTATTGTTAAGGTTTATTACGAACCATAATTTAACCTAGACCAAGAATGGGATGGGAGAGATCGAATTATTATAAGTAAACCAAAATTACTACACGCATCTAGGTAAGATAATTCGGATTTATCCATTTAAAACTAGGTTATATTAAATATATATAATTACAAGAGATCATGGACTATTTTATACTTTGTTTAAAATATTTTTAAGGTTTATTTTGCACCTAGACCAAGAATCAAGATGGAAAAGATCGAAGAATTAGAAATAAACCAAAATTCTTAAAGCTATAAAGGTATGATAATTCGGATGTATTTATTTAAAACAAGGCAATATGTTTATTAAATTAAATATATATAATTAAATTAAGTTCCTTGACTTCTTTCCACTTTGTTAAAATTATTTATAAGGATTATTATGAAGCCTAATTTAATCAAAACCCAGAATCTAGAAGGAATGGGAGAGATCGAAGTATTTAAAATAAAGCTAAAAAGGTATGATAATTCCTGTTTATATATTAAAGAAAGGCTATATATTTATTTAATTAAATATATATAATTAAATGAAGTTAATTGACTTCTCTTCACTTTGTTTAAATTATTTTTAAGGCTTATTATGAACCATAATTAAACCTAGACTAACAACCAATAACTATACCCTACTCAGGGCACTCTTTAGTTGTTTATTTATTTACAAGAAAAAGGGTGCTTAAAAACGTAAAAACATTTAAAATTAAACTCTATATAAGCCTCCCCTGTAACTAATATAATTTATTTATTTAAGAAACTATAAATCTACCAAAATAACTCATGAAACCCGAAGAATTCTCTCGACTATTAAGCTCCTTCCGCTGAATATTTGACATTTCTGGTTGGGGGAAGCCATTTGATGCCTAACTAATTGCCCATTGAGGCGTCGATTTGAATAAAAGGGCACTATCCATTATCCATTGTGATGGTACCACTGTGCCAATTGGCCAGGGCCAGGGATCGCATCCGATCCGATCCCAGTGAGCCACGAGGCACCCCCGTCGAGCTGCTGGCTGGCTGGCTGGGGGACAGGGAGCAGGAGCAGGAGCTGTCTGGGATGGCCATTCTCGATTTGGAGCTGAAGGTACGTAGCATAGGAAGAGCTGCAGCTCCGATCGTTTTCCGTACATCATTTCTATGCTGTATTTATTGCCCGGTCGCAGTGATCATCGCGTTCGCGTTGGGCCTCCATTTCCGCTCCTCGAGAGTCTGAGAGGGGCCCCCGAGTTCTGGCGAGAACGACGGCGGCGAAATCCATTTTGGGAAGGTGATCTGTGGGATTGTGCTAATGTCAAATCAAGCTGTGCCCCCTTGTTATTTAGCCAGGGCCAAAAGGAAGAAGCTGCCGGCTGCCGGCATCGCGAGAGAGAGCCGCCAGCTAAACTCCATGTTGATTTTATTGTAAATTGCATTAAAAGATTGCATATAAAGAATTTTATTTATCACCTCGGGTTGTTAGGGAAAACGCTGTTGGAGACAAAAGTTCTCCTGGCTCCTCCGACTGCATTGTTGCTTGTTGCTTGTTCGTTGTTTGTCTTGCCTTATTTTATTTGTATTTTCCAGAGGTGCTGGCACTCAAGGTCTTTCGTTGGCAGAAGGTGTTCGATTCTGGGCCCAGCACCTCTAGCTCTGCCTGATCTTTGCCAAATTTGTAAATGTTCTTTTAATGGAATTTGAACACTTGCCCGTGGTCTTTGCTCTGGCAAGGGATTCGCTTTTTTGTGTTCTTTAAAGGCGACAAAGCCGAGCTGAGATTGCAGGAAACACAGGGAGAAATATATCATTAAATCTTTAGCTAGTAAAATCTTTATAAAATAAATTATATATAACAGAACTTAATTTCTCTATAAATATTGAAGTGATCTTCCTGTTCTAAATCCTGGGAACATTGCCACTTCAATCTAGAATTAATCGGAATATTCGGAACCCCACACTGAACCCCAAATCTGAAGGAGAATCCTTTGATGAATGCGCCGGCTTAGTCATATTCAAAGAACCGCGCTCTCGGAAGTGGCCATAAGTAGTTGGGTCAGACCCAAGGAAAATGCCTTTTGAGAAAGCGAATTTGCAGACAAATAAATCAAGCCACCTATTTTCGAAAAAGAGTGTCCATTGTGTCCCGGGGTCGCTGGTCTCTGGTATCTGTTCCTCGGTTTCCAGTTTTTCGGTTTTGGTTTTGGTTTTGGTTTTGGTCTGGGGTGCCGACGTTGATACCTAAAAATGGCAAAGACCAGAGGAGCCTGGCTCAGATTGAGAGGATTGCTCTTTGCTGGATCAGGATCGGGATGGGGATGGGGATTGGGATGGGGATCGGGATCGGGATGGGGATGGGTTGGCTACCTCTGCCGCCGTTGTACAATGCAATTGTTAACAAGCAAAGTTATGCGAGGCGAGCCAAAAGCGAACACGAGGAGGAGCAACATCAAAGGGCAGGCCCCAGCCCTGTGGAGGATACCCGAGGATCGAGGATGTGCAGAAAGGCCACAGACTGGGAGAAGCCGGGTAAGGAAGCTCTGTAAACGAATAAGGGAATACCCTAGGAAATATTCAAGAGGAAGCTGTATTATATAGAGATTTCTAAGGTTAAAATTCGACCTAAGGGGGATCATCAGTAAGCTTTGCTGCTGATCGAACTTAGTTCGAAATTAAATACAATAATCTGGCATCTATAAAAGCTTAGAATATTGTTTATTTTAGTGATATTTAATATATTTTTTAGAGATCATATTTTATTTAAAATTAATAAATATAAAAAATAAATAATTAAACCCCCTTTTCAGTCAGGAAGACTCATCGTGGCAAGAAAACCCTACATAGCAGAGAGCCTTAAATCTTTTGCCAAACCCAAAACATGACAAAGGATGTGTGTGTCCCACCAGAGAGTGTGTAAGTGTGTGTGTGTGTTGATTGGGTGTGTGTCCGGGGCAAGGAGTGTGTGCGAAACGGAGGCGATTTGGCGGCCAACGTGTAGCGGAAGGTGTTTAACAAACAGCCCAAAAAACAAACAATTGTAAAACAGCAACGGCAACATGCAACATCGGCATCGAAATCGGGGGCGTGGCAGCGGACTCCGCCCTCCTCCTCCTCCTCCGCCAAGGGTCGCATTTTATCAGCGATAAAAGATCGGGGCGACTCTCGACAAGAGGAGGCACAAATAACCCACAAAAATAAATAAATACGAAGCGCATTTTTATGCGGAAACACAAATTGAAATTCAATGCGGCCCGGACCGACGCTTTGTGGCCCTTAAATTGCCTTCTGCAAATAAATAAATAAAAGAAGAAAATAAACAAGAAAAACTACACACAACACGCCCCCTTTTGCCGTTCGCGCCAGGACCAAAAATATTCGCATTCGTATTTCTGTATTTTTCGGTGATAATTCCGCTGGTCAGTCGACTTTTCGGGCTCGGGGCGTGTTTGTGATTGCAGCTTGTTAACAAGTGTTGGCAGTTTAATTGACTCCAGAAGGGTTAAGGCTAACAAAAAAAAAAAAAGGGGTAAAAAAGGGTTAAGGATTAAGGACCAGCATCCTGCTGTCAGCGGCTGCCTCAAAGTGTCCTACTTAGGCGCACGCATCGCTCTGTCTCTCCTTCGCTCTACATAGCTGTCTCACTTCCTGTCACCTTTTGCTTGTTTCCTCTAATACGTCATTAATTTTCACCCTTGGTGAGCTGTGAATTTGTGACGTCACACCCAGTGGGGAGCCAAGCACTCGGAAAACTAGCCGCGAAATGAATGGCCAACTCGGAGCTGTCGATTAATTGCTGCAGTGGCATTTTCATTGCACCAACTGCTGTAAGGTGGGCAGGGACGGTGTTAAGGGGACTTAAGAGGGGTTTGGGTTTTATTTACATATTTTAGGATAATATTTAATATTTTTCTTAAGTTCAAATTTATGATTTTACCCTATAAATATTATTTTTAAGCTTTATAGTCCCCCTTTCCTTAATAAACATATATGTACCCTTTTTAAGGTGAGCACCAACTGCTGTAAGGTGGGCAGGGACGGGGTTAAGGGGACTTAAGAGGGGTTTGGGAATTTATTTATATAGTTTAAGATGATATTTAATATTTTTCTTAAGTTTAAATTTATGATTTTACCCTATAAATATTATTTTAAAGCTTTATAAGCCCCTTTATCCTTATAAAACACCACCTCTTCTTAAGGTGAGCACCAACTGCTGTAAGGTGAGCAGGGAAGGCGTTCATAGAACTTAAAAGGGGTTAGGGAATTTATTTAATATTTTAAGACATGATTTTATATTTTTCTTAAGTAAAAACTCATGATTTAACCCTCTAAATATTATTTTAAAGCTCACCTTTTACATTTTAAACTCCATTTCCATATAAAATGTTTAATGGAACTTAAGAGGGGTTTGGGTATTTTTTTATATATTCTAGGATATGATTTTATATTTTTCCCAAGTACCAACTCATGATTTTACCCTCTAAATATTATTTTAAAACTTTATAAACCCCCTTTTCTTATAAAACTCCACCTCTGACTTAATCCAAAGCCGTTTGCAGGAAATTGCCTAAGCAGACCATGGACAGACAGCCTCCAAGATCAGGCCTGGCCGGTCCAGAACCTGAACTAACTGTGTTATAAATGATCTTATTAGCTTTTTTGAAACAAGACGTTCTGGAGATCATTATTTAGCCCGGCCACAGATTCGACGAGCACACGCAAGGCCCCAGACTGGGCCCCGAGTCTCGGTCTCGGTCTCGGACTCGGACTCGGGTTTGCGTGAGCCGGCAGCAATTAATCATCGCACGCCTAACGCGGCCCCGGCAAGTGCCAGAATCCGCAGCAGTAACCGCAGCAGCCGCCGCAGCAGCAGCAGCAGGAGATGCATATTTGAAAATCTGCAAATCATAAAGCGGACGGATGGACGCGCCGATCGATCTTGGCAAGGGGGCAATGGGGGTAACTGGCCATGGGCAGTGTTGGGTTGGCAAGTCGAGTCTGTGCTGGAGCGGAGCTGGGCTGCTTAGTCACACAGCGTGGCCAAAAACGCCCCCAGCCAGAGATGGGCTTCAGCTGGAATCGAAGCTAAAGCTAAAGAACTGAGAGAAAATGGTAAGAGATTTTTGGGAATTTTTTTTTACAAATTTCAAGTATTTTTAGGCCTCTGAAAAGGCGCTTAAAATGTAGCTGGGTTTGTTAATTCCCCTAAAAATCTCTCTCAAAAAATCTCTACATTTTCTCTGCCTTTATTAGGTATTTTCCCTCAGTGTACCAGCAGCTGAACGTAAGCTGAGCTCGTTCGATTTCCCTGCGATCACTGATTGCATTCCTCGATAGCAACCAGGGCTCGCTCTGGGAACACTGCATCCGTACGTGACACTCGTTGGCTGCTCCTGCTCCTGCTCCTGCCTCAATCCTGGCTGCATAAAAATCCTCCCTTTCCCTTAATAATTAATTAATGTAATTGGCCTGTCGTTGTGGCGGCCGATAATGATCTCATCTCGAGATGTGTGTTTGCAGATTTCGAATTCAATTTTGAATTGCAAGGAGAGCTTAATGAAATGCCGCTTATTTCGGCAGGCCTTTGTTCGATCTGACTCAGGTAAAAACCTGAGGGGAACACCTGACCGCTCGGCGCTCCTAATAAATATCAGAAATCAGTTAACCGATCAGCCCTGCCCCACATCAATACTCGCTGGCTGCCAATCGGCGCATTCCTGGCCATAATTCGTGGCTAACCGGCCGCCCGACATCTCAGATAGATGTCAGATGTCGGGGCGGCGAGGTCATAATGCCGTCGCGGTCATAACTATAAATATTTCACGCATTGTCCCAGAGAGAGAGAGAGAGAGCGAGACAATGCCGCACAATTTTCCAGCTCTGTGCGAATAATTGAATCGAATTTGATGGAGGAGAGCGGGAGCAGTCACCACAAGCCCAAACCCAGGCACAAACCCAATCTGGAGCCAAAGCCCAATCCCCCAGCCTGGTTTCCAAAAGGCAAATCTCGGCTGTGGCAGGAATGCCGGGGCAGGAGTTCGGCCCCGAAATGGTGAACGGTGCGTGGTCGCAGAATGTTTAGCCAAATATAGAAACGAGCTGCGTGGCCTCTGCATAGACAATAGACAATACGTATACGCACCGTTCTCAGCGCCCAAGATGCGGACACGGGCTTGTGGTCCAAGCCAAAACGGGTCAATAAATGGGAGAGTCTATAAGGGCAAGAAATACACTGCATTTTTGGTTAAGAAAGATATAATTAGGTAATATTAGAGATAAATTAAGTGAGAAAATAAATAGAAACAGCTGAACGAATTTTGTTATTTCCCTTAAAGAAAGTTAAGGTATTTTCTATTTAAAAAAGAATATCTAAACAATATTTAAATGCACTATTTTAATTTTAGATGGCTTCTTTATAATATAATTATTATATAACATAATAAATATCTAAAAAAAAGCAAAAGATATTAGCTTGTTTATTTCTTTCCCCAAAAAACCACTCGGTTCTTCGTGTATTTTCTCGAAGAGTCTTTTTCTTTTTGTTAAAAAATAAATAATTCGGTAATATTAGACATATATTAAGTGAGAAAATAAATAGAAATTTGCTAAAAGAAGTTTATTATTTCCCTTAAAGAAAGCTAAGGTATTTTCTTATCTAAAAAATTAAATCTAAACCATATTTTAATGCACTTTTAGGCACTATTTTAATTTTTGATCACTTCTTAATAATATAGTTATTATAAATCATATTAAACATCTTTAAAAGAGCAAAAAATATTCGCTTGTTTATTTGTTTCCCCTGAAATCACTTGGTTTTTCGAGAATTTTCTCGAGGAGTCTTTTTCTTTTTGTTAAAATATAAATAATTAAGTAATTTTAGACAAAGATTATATGAGAAAGTAAATGAAAATTGATATAAGAAGATTTCTATTTCCGTTAAAGAAATCTTGGATAATTTCTTATTTAGAAAATTAATTCAAGACGCATTTTGAAGGCAGTTTAAATGCATTTTTTAAATTTTAAATCACTTCTTAATAATATAACTATTATATAACACATTAAATATCTGAAAAAGAGCAACAAATATTCGCTTGTTTATTTTTTTCCCCCTAAAACCACTCGGTTTTTCTTGTATTTTCTCGAGGAGCCTCGTTTGGCCAGAGGCACCTCAAACTTTGACTTGGCCCCGGGGCGAACAAAATGGGCCATGCCACTGTCGGAGGCCTACGGTTAAAGGCGATGCCAGGAGGAGGACGAGGTGGACCCCAGCTGGAGCCAAAGATAGTCTGGCCGGGGCATTAGATTTCGAGCAATACCGGGAAGCGTATCACCGCGCTCATGAATATATTATAAATGCTATTTAATGCCGTGTATTTAAAGACAATTCATAGTTAACAACCAGCGGCAGTGCGCATTCCAAGCCAGTTCCATTCCCATTCCCAATCCCAATCCGAGGGCCAATAGCAATCAGCAATTGCATCGATATCGCATCCGATCCGATCCCGGGGTTCAATGTTTTCTATCCATAATAATTCTCCAGACTGCGGACTGCGGAGTCTGGGTCCTCCGTCCCGGCCACGGCATTTCCTTTGTGCCAACTGCACATTTATGCATTTTCAATGAACAATTTTTATGCAAAAAGTGAACAAGTTGCACAATTTACCATGTAAACTGCAACGAGGCTGTGAGGCTGTGAGGACGAGAGGACGAGAGGCTGGAGCAGCAATTGTTGCTCTATAAAAGTGGTCTCCTTGCGGCTGTCGGTGGGGATTAATCTGGGCCCAAGACCTGGCCTTGCCTCGTTTCAGGCCTCAGGTGCACAGGCGAAGGCGAATAAAAACAATTCCTGCCCGAGACTCCTCCATTGGAGCTCCACAGGCCAGACTCGGTTTCATCCTCGTCGAACGCACTTCATTTGAATTTCATAATTTCTTTGTTAGCTCCAATTTATGGTCACGGTTTGCTGGGCAATTTATGGTCATAAGCATCGAGAGCGTTTACAAAAACCGAAAGCGAACCCACCAGCAAAATGCCTTCAGTTGGCGACAAACAAAAAAAAAACAAAAAACAAAAAACAAAACAAAAGGTCTTACCAAATTGACGATAACGATTGAAAAATGCATGAGAGCTGGAGTAGGAGCCAGTGCCTGCCTGCATGCCCACATCCCAGATTAAGCATTGCCTTGATTTTCCCCACCTCCAAACATTATAATAAATATCAAATGAAAGCGCCCAATCCCAGTTCCATGCATGTTCGGGCTCCTCTAAGCGACCTCTCCCCACTTAATTAGTTTGCTGAGTTATGGCAGCTTTTCGGGGGATCTGTTAATCGGAGAATTCCGATTGAGACGTTTTGTAGGAAGTCGCTAATGGAGTTATCACGTTTCGGGGGAAAACTGGGTTAAGCGACCTCTCTAGACAAGACCCGAATTTTTAAGCTGGGGAATTAGTTACTCGCAGCTTGTTCTCAGCTTGTTTTAAATTCAGAAAATTAGCATTTGTAAGTCTCTGGAAACAGAAACCTTTCTAGGAATTCTGTAATAAATCATACTTTATTTTGTTCATTTATAGGTGTTTTCTTTGAGGGTTTTAATTAGTTTGAAAAAAGAATAGAGCCATAATGAGTTCCTAGAATATTAGATATTAATAATACTTAGTTATTGATAAATTTAAAGTGTTTAATGAATTTTTTAAAAAGTTTAAAGCCTGAATAAAAGTATAATGAGTTCCTAAAAAATTTGATAAAATAAATCAGTCTTTATTTCGGTGATCTTTATAATTAGTTTAATGATTTTAAGAGGTCTGTTCTATACTGATTTAAAAGGCATTCAACTTAACGCTAAATTTCTTAACAAAATCGGTTTAAAAAGTCTTAAATAAAATTAGGTATCAGGAAAAGAGCTTTATAATTAAGAAGTTCTAAGTATTTTTGACGATTAAACCTTTATTTAATCTTGGATAAAAATTATATTAATTATAAACTAAACTAAGTACAAACGAGATAATTATTTAAATAATAAAATAAATATTTTGTAAGGCTTCCAAGTTTTTCCTAGAATTTTTCTTAGCAGCTTTGCCATTTTTATACAGTTTTAGATTTTATACCTCTTAAAAAACACTCACCTCCTTCTTTAAAAAAAATCTCATTAAATATATGATAAATCTAACACATATTTTAAGCAGCTCTCAACAACCTGCGGAACGATCTCCATAAATAACACCTTTGGTGGCATGAAAATTTCTGTTAAAAAATTCAGCTAGCAGCATTTGAATGTCTTCCAGTAAGTGGAACAGCCATTTAACTGTCGGCGGGAGACGGAGGCCAAGACTGTCGGCCAAGACTGTCGGCCAAGACTGTTGGCCAAGACTCTTGGCCAAGACTGTCGGCCAAGAAGAATAGGGTCCGAGACACGCCTCTGATTAGAAGAGAGCGCAGCGCACCTGTCGCTGGCTTTGATCGTGGAAATGTGGCCAAGACCGAACAACGGCGAGGTGTATGTTTTCACAACTCCCGACACGAGTGGGGATGTGGCTGGAATTGGTCTGGGACTGTGACTGGGATCTGGGACCTGGAACCTGGACCTGGACACTGGCCAGCCGCTGGCCATTATCAACGCCGCCGTTGATTTGCGTTTAGCTGGCGAGGCCCTCGCTTAATCAAACATGGAAACATGGATACAGGGATACATGGCCAAAAGAAATCCCTTCTGGGCTTCAGCACAGACCAGGCCCAGGCACTCTTGGCATATTTTCCTAAACAACCCGGTGCATAAATCATCGGTCTCGGGTAGCACCTCCTCCAACCGACAGCCACCAGCTGGCCCAGCTCCTTCCTGCACATCCTGCAGAGGCTACTCCTCCTCCTCCTCCTGCAGATACCAGAATTCTGCGTGGCGAGTGCAGTCGCAACTAATGAATTTATGATGAGATTTTGCCCGGTAGCCCAGGCTCTGCGTTTCCATCTCTCGCAGCTCCAGATGCAATTGAAATGAAAGTCACCAAAAAATTCTCCGCCAGAGCCTACTCCTTTTTGCCTGCCTGGATGATTTTGGGCGCCCAGCTCTCAGTGGCTGGACATGGGCTGGAACTGGACCCGCCACGGCCGTTGACCGTTATCGTGGTGGCATCTTTATGGGGCCCAGACATGCTGGCATCAAAAATTCTATTACGTGGCTGCATTTTGAATAAAATACGGGAACGTCGAAACGCTGAAACACAACACTTTCGGCTGCGGTTTGGTTCGGTCCCGGCCAGGGCCAGGCCAGGAAGGAACAGAGGAGCCACAAGCCCTGAGACAGTGGTTCAAGGCCTGGGAAATGTGTAGAAAATATTTTAAGACCTGGAAATAAATTTTATAATTTATATAAACAATATAAATAAGGCCAGAAATATTTAAAAATATTTATACATTTTTCTTTGTAATTTAATTTAGTCACAAGCCCTGAGACAGTGGTTAAAAGCCTTGGAAATGAGTAGGAAAGAGTTTAAAACCAAGAAATATATTTTATAATTCATGTATTTTTTTTTAAATAATATATAAATGAGTGGAAAATATTTTAAGACCTAGAAATAAATTTTATAAATCAAGTAAATATTTAAAATAATGCTGGAAATATTTTAAAATATTTATACAGAGCCACAAACACTGAGAGAGTGGTTCATGGCTTTAAAAATAAGTAGAAAACAGTTTAAGAATTAGAAATAAATTTTATATTAGAGTATATATTTTTATTAATGCTGAAAACATTCTAAAATATTTATAAATCTTGCTATATACTTTAATTTAGTCACAAGGCCTTCGACAGTGTTTTAAGCAATAGGAAATTAATAGAAAAGAGTTTAGAACCTAGAAATAAATTTTATGATTCAAGAAAATATATAAAATAATGCTGGAAACATGCTAAAATATTTATACATTTTTCTGTATAATTTAAAGACCTTAAATAAATATTTTAAATGTAAAAAATAAAGTCTTAACCCACTGTTTGTCGCACAAAACCGCAGACGGAAGAGGGGTCTCTTTTCGCTCTGAGGCTGCGAGTGTGTGGAATGGCTTGAAGTCTCGGGGCTGCCTCGACTCGGTTCCTGTCGCCATAATTCAAAAAACAGCAACATTCGCACGTAAAATGTAAGCGAAACCATTCGAGTGCAGTCGCTGGCCGACAGAGACAGCAATAAGAGCGGCAAAAGAGACAGCAACAGCGAAAGAGACAGGGACAGAGCGGGGACTGGGGGAAAGCAAACAAACGACCTGGAGTTGAGCCTCAGAATCTGAATCTGAACCTGGACAAAGGGCAGCAGGAGCAGCATCAGCATCAGCATCGGCAGCACCGGCGAGAGAGGGTTAAACGAACATCGCACGCATAACAAGGAAATCCTTTGGGACCTTGGAACCGGGCAGACCTTTTGGACAATGCCACCGAGACCTTCCACTACCCACTGTTGATGCAGGGAGAGAAAAACTGAAACTTAAGAGTGAATTCTTAATTGTTTTAAATGATATTTTAGCCTAAAAATATTCTAGAATTTTCTTAGTTCGAAAAAATATTTAAAAACCTTTTTTTATAGAAGATTCAGGAACCTATTTATTTCTAAG
>JAEIIF010035648.1:0-13517 GCA_018874455.1 Drosophila trapezifrons
TTTTTTCACCATCTTCCTATCGTTCCCCCGAAAATCACTGCAGTGTGAATTGGGCTTTATCTTAGTGTAGGTGTAACTGTAATTGCTGGAAGCACTTTTGATTTATGACAAAAAAAAAAGTAGGAAACAAGGAACAAGGTCACTTCATCTGCATTTTACATACGTCATCGGCTTCCGCTAAGCTGTAATACCCTTCTACCCTATGTAAATACAATCACAGTCCCCGTTAAAATCCAAATCCTTCTCACAAAAATTAACATTTGACAAAAAACATGAAAAACAAGAAGTGAAGTGAAAACTGCTGGCAGGCTTTGATTATTGATTATGAAACCGTAATTGGATTTGCCAATGCTGAGCGTGTCATAAATATATAATACATATATCGCGGCAAGTACATAAGTGCCAATAGATATGAAAAATTGATCAACTGTGCGCGGCCGCCCCTCACATCGACCGTCATAAGTCGTGAGTCGTAAAAATTAATAGCCAAATGCTTCGACTGCGAAGGGAAATGTACGAGGCTGCGGGCGGAGGCGCCTGTTTTCGACCTGGTCGTCGACTTCAAGTACGTGTAATATCAATAAAATTAAGCCGAGACAAGATATAAGGGCCGCGATGGAGGGGAGGGCGCGAAGGACCTGCGTGCAATCATAAAAGCGCGACAGTGCCAAACAATAAGCTGAAAGCCTCTTACATGTATTTTTATGCCCCACCACGGGGGCACCACACTTAAGCCCACCCACAGCCACCGCCACACCACCTCCACACTCGGCTACACCCGATGCGATGGCGACGCCGCCGTGTCGCTCCTAATGCGACTTGAAAAGTCAACGACATCCGTCGTGGAAGCACGGGGCGAGGACGAAAGGCTTCTAAATGGCGGCACAGTCATTGTTTCGCCCTGAAGGATCCGCCAGCTGAAATCCAAGCCAGACCTCCTGGTCCTTGATCCGCGACCCACTCTCTCTTCGCAGGTGCTGCACAGTAGTGCCAGTCTGATGGAGGAATGTATTTAATTATAAAATAATAATGTAAGGCAGCGGAAAAAAGGGAACTTCTTGTCTTAAAAAAATATGATTTCGTTTTTTTAGGCAAATGTTTCGGATTTCATTTATTTATTTAGCGAGCTCTATATGGGTAACAATAAATTTGGTCAATAAAACAGAAATAAAACGAATTTCGTTTTTGAGATACAATTTTCTTATTGCTATTAATTTGAGAACTCAATTGAACTCAATTCGAAAGGGTTTATTTCCTCATACATTGAAGATTAGTTTATTTCCAAGTAAACACAGTATGCACTCTTTTTAAGCAAACCTCGTCTTAAAAAAATATACATAAATAGTGCAGGCTTTGATAATAGAATTTTTGTATTCGTTCGATGCACATAATGGCGACCGTGACAGGTAAAAAACACATAAAAATACCTTTTTTGAGTTATTTTGTTCTCAAATTAATATAAATTGTAGCAAATTTTTAATTTATTCTTTGAATTAATTCCAATTTTTGGCTTTCCTAATGCCCCACTGTGCGACCAGTGTGTGGCGCTGCCGCGTTGTTGTTGCTACTGCCTGAAGTGCTGCTTAAATATGAAAAACTAACTCGCAGCTGCTTTTCACATTTTCCTGCACTTGACACTAAATTCACTTTGGGTAAGTGGGTGCTTCGTGCACTTGAAGCGCACTTTCGCTTGACAACAAACCCACTAACGCATCCACATCCACATCCACATCCACGTCCACGTTCACATCCAGGTCCACATCCTAGCCGCATTCCGATGCAGTGCTGCATGTGTGCCGCCTTTCTGCGGAACTCTTCAGGTCCTCCAGCCGAGCAGGGCAGGTGCGCAACGTTCGTATAACGTACATATATTTATTTTATTACTTAAATAAATTACAAAACGGTAGTCGGTTAACCAGAGCCAAAGCCAAATGGCCACCCGGCCGCCTGGCCGCCCGGCCCGTCCGTCCTCACCCCCGCTCGGCTGCATAGTTGAGGAGCTTAGCGCATAATATATTGTTGCAGTGAAGCAGCAACACTAGCAACAGCAAGAGCTACATATGTACGTGCACTGAAAGAAAATAAGGCTCCCTGGCTGCCCTTTTCCAAAAGGTTGAAGCTGAAAAATGTATCTTGGAAATGGTTTATATTTACGGCTAAGTGCTTGGCATTCAAAGGATTGGCCCATCTGTCATCTTGAGTCCACTCCGAGTAGACTATATAGCAGTTATCGATAGATTATCTGTTTAAATCAATATGAAACCTTATGCTTATAGTTATATACACCTGGGGTACACGATAAACCAGCTAATTTGTCTACTAAAAATTAATAATAATATGAATTCCATAGCTTTCCCTTGCATGGTGCAGCGTACTCCAATGGCTTCTGATATTTTTAGCTAAGTAAAGTATACATTTTATGTATTTTTGTATGTTGGAAAATGTCAAATATATAATATGAATATTTATAAACAATAAATGGATCCACAGACTTTGTTTCGTAGGGTCTTATCAGAGACTTGATGCTTTTCTTTCTGTGCAACAAAAGGCAACAAAGTGTTGTTGGCCACGTTGATAGAGGGTCGGTATTGAGGCTCACACTGCCAACTGCAGGGAGTGTGTGTGTGGCCGACGTGAAGTGCGAGTTGGCAGACAGACGGTGAGGGTCTGGAGGTCCAGAGAGGACAGGTGAGACGACAGATGGAGACGGAAATGCTACGCATTTTGACTGCCGCCCTGAGTAGAATTTTGCAAGCTCGGACAACTTAAAAAAAAAAACTTGACTGGTGGGAGGAAATCCTCTTGCCTTTCTAGTCATTAAAAGTTATGATCGGGATGGTTTTGAATCTGAGATCTCTATTTTTGGGGATTTTACCTAGAGTTATACAGAATGGTAATCTCCTATTTAGAATTTTATGAATTGCTCAAGTTTAAAAAAATACCTATACATTTCTATTTACATAAAACAAATATTTATACTTGTATGAAATAAATATATATAGTATCTAGTGATTAAGAGGAAATTCGATTAATTTGTTAATTAATATACTTACTTACGTAACCGATAAATACTTACGAGTTCGATTTACTTACACTAAAATGTATTAGCTTCTCCGGACCTTTTTGGAAGCTAAATTTAATTAAAAGGCACATGAACATTTATAATTCTTTGTCTAATTATGCTCAAATTATGTAAAATGTTGACAAATGAAGACAAATGTTGCTAAGAACATGTTGCGCAACACCAAAAAAGTTCGAAATGTAGATTTCTGCAACATCTGCATACACAGAAACTTTAAGGATTAATAACTTCCATGTTTGTTATCCGATTTAACTGAAATTTTCAGGGGACATCTTCACAAATGTATTTATTTCATATCTGTTTGTTTTAAACCGAATGATCAAAATGATATATAAATTGTATGGGGTAGGAGGTGCCTCCCTCTGTCTGCTAGATACATTCTCGGTTGACACTAAGTTATAATTCCCTTCTACCCTATGGGTACCGGATATAAAAAGCTCATTCAAGGGTAATTGTACGATTTGAACATTAAAATGCAATTTTCGATAGCCATTAAGAAGATGTACTTACCACGCCCTAAAATCATTTTGTTCCGCAAACCCACAAATAAAGAACTCGGCTCGAAGTGGCTTTCAATTCTTACGTATATGTATTATCTTGTTCAATTTCAATTTCAGATACTTCTCTATTTACAAATGAACTCCGAATGGGGATTGCTGTTTCTACACACCGCTCACAAGAATCGGGGGCATATATGCTGTATATATATGTGTATATATATAGGTTGTATTGTATTTGTATAATCTTCGTTAATAGTTACGTATAATATGCTTATATACTTCAATATTGTTTCAGCTAATTTTCTTCTCTCTGAAAGTTCTCCATTTGATTACGTTGCCAAAGAACAAAACGGGGGACTTCCCCTTGGAAAGGCTATGAAGGGCGGGGGCCACTCCTACTCCTTAGCCGTAGTAGTTGCCCGGTGCCTGTGTGGGATAGCTCTTGGCTCCGCCATTGCCGGAGGAGTAGCCATCGGAGGAGCCGCCCCTGGATGAGGGATTCTCGCTGAAGAGCCCGCCAAAGTTCTTGGAGCTGAAGATGTCGCCCAGGCCTCCGCCTCCGCCGCCGCCGCCACCTCCAGTGGCTGCACCTCGATTGGAGTTGCCGCCGCTGAGCAGGCTGCCCAGGAAGCTGCCGGCTCCGCCGCCGGCGCCGCCTCCTGCATTGCCTCCTCCGCCGGACAGAACGGAGCCCAGCAGGCCGCCGAGGATGTTGCTGCCCGAAGAGCCGCCTCCTGAGCCGGCCGGAGATCCACCGCCGTAGCCGCCGCTGGGCTGATAGGCAGCTCCGCCGCCTCCTCCATTGGCGCCGCCGCCGCCGCCGTTGGCTCCGCCGCCCTGCAGCTGCTTGGCTATCTGGCCTGCAATGATACCCGAGACCGCTTGACTCACCGCCGGATTCGAGAAGAAGTTGGAGAAGAAGCCGCCGTTCTTGTCTTTGGGTTTCTGGTCGCCTCCACCACCGTTGTTCTCGTAGCCGGGGGCAGGCGGGGTGTAGCCAGGACGCGGCTGGTAGCCGCCCGGAGCGGGCTGGTAACCGCCAGGAGCGGGTTGGTAGCCACCAGGAGCGGGCTGGTAGCCCCCATTGCCGGGCTGATAGCCGCCGTTGTAGCCGTTGGGCTGGGGATTGTAGCCGCCGCCGCCACCACCGTACGGATTGTAGCCTCCACCACCAGCATTTCCTCCATTTCCACCATTTCCGTTCGCATTGGGGAGACTGGGGTACAGGGAATGGCCGCCAGCCGAGAAGCCACCACCGTATCCGCCGTTCGGGTTGCCGCCCGCATCCGCATCGGGCTGCGGGGCGCTCGGGGCACTCGGGGCATTCGGGGCGTATGCGTTATGGCTCACCTCTGGCGCGGCGCGGCGAGGATCGGCAGGATCGGCGTTCAAGCAGAGCAAGCAATGTGTTAGCCACAAAAGCGGGTTGAGTGGGAGGTGATACAGACAACATAGGTAAGTAAATGGAAACAAAAGAGAACGGAGAACACAAATTAGGCGAAAAACACAAAAGGGTCAAAATGAACTTAGCTTAGCTTCGATTTCCTTCGATTTTCCTCTCTTTTCTTTCTTTTTTTTGATTAACAATTGCATTGATTAAAATCTACACAACTTTGAGTTTCATCCGCCTGGGCTTACGTCTAAGTTAAGTCTTCGCTGTAGTATATTAAATATATATCCTTCACACACATATTTAATGCTATGTACAACTTTCCCCTCTTGTTAGTTGCGTTTTTGTTAATTCTTTGTTTTTTGATTAGTAAATACTCGAATACTTATTGTTTGCTCGTTAATTCGCTTGCGGGATTAGTATTTGCATTATTTGGTTTCGGTTTCGGTTTCGTTTTCGTTTTCGGTTTAAGTTAGTTCTTTAATACTGTTCATACATGGTTTACATGGTTCCTTGCGGGTTCGACGATGGCAAAGTAATGTCAGGCGAAATGTGTCCCAAAAATCAAGTTCAAATACAAACGGACGGAGTAAATATTCCGGGCTGGGTTCCCCGGAATTTACAGCGCAGGAAAATCATCATCATTGGCAATTATAAGTACAAATGTCTGGGGGTTTTGGTCTCTACTTATGGCTGAGATCTAGAGCTGGAAAAGTATCGATATTACATCGATTAACATCGATTCCAGCTCTACTGAGATCAGTAAAATTCAAAAACTCTATAAATGAAGTTAGTAAAATATCATGGCTGCCAAAAGTAACGTTTTCAAGCACTTTGGGCCCCAACTGTAAGTATTTTTGGCTCTCGATATTGCGATTTCAATGTTGGTCGTATGTCTGTGTGTTTCTCTGGCAGTTGGTTAGCAATGTAAATGCATTCTCCGCGACTTTGTTTGATTCTCCATTATGGTTAGTTTCTTTAGCTTAGTTTTTAGATTAGTTCCGAACACCTTAGGCTAGCTTAATCGTTTCATTCTCGTTAAAATGCCACTCGAGTTGCTTTCACTGGTTACTATTTATTATTATTCGGTACAAAAAAAATAGAAGAATCTGCACTTGGTGCACTGCTGCTTCGTCGCTCGGCTCGACTGTAGCTCATTATGCATTTTGATTGACATGCGTATCTCTGTATCTACAACACTATCCGTCTAAGTATCTGTGTCTGACAGCGGCAGTGGCAGTGTCAGCGGCCCTCTCAGCTACCAAAAAGCCGGACGTCTGGCCTTAAATTCGTAACATCAACAAAATGAAATTAACATCAAAGTTGCCCAACCAGCCATGCGTTTGTGCGAGGTCCTGGCTGTATCCTGGCCTGTCTGTGTGTGGCGGTCAGCCTTGAGGGAGGCTCTGGCCGTCTAAGCCCGAAATTAAATTCCAATTTAATTGAGCTGCAAAAAAGAGCACTACTCCGCTCCCGGGGGGATTCCCTTGACTGATTGCCGAAAACACACAAATGAACTTGTTGTATACACACACACACTCGCACACTCGCACACAGACGCCGCTCGCCGGCACACAATATTAAATTGAAATTACGTATACGAAGTGTGTGCTGGACTGGCTGGCTACAAAAAATGCCAATAACGTGGAGGGGCGCCGGACTAGTGACTGCTAGAGTAATTAAAATACGACTAGGAGTCACAAAGTGGCGCAGAGAACTTCGGAAAGTCATCTGTTCTTGGTAGTCCTCCATTGCATACATTATTCATTCGAAAAAGCTGTAACTTGATATATTAGAACGAGCTATTTCTAATTAAGTACTTGTACTCTCTGAAATCGTATAGCTAACTCGACTGCCACTGCTGCTGATTTACAATATTAGTTCTTAAGCTTATGCAAAACATAGAAATGTGTAAAACAAATGGACAAATCGGGAGAACTTAGGCGAAATAAAACTAACAAAAGGAAAATATAATTATAGAGCATACTCCCATTTTTCTTTTCTTCTATTTTGAATCCTCGTTAATTTTCACCCTTGCAAACTACTTACTATCATTTATTCGTATTTCTCTGCTCGATTGCAGAGTTTTTATATATCTTTAAGGGAGGAAAATTTGTTATATTGAAACTCGAACTTTTGGTTAGGCAGAAAACACAGTTTTTCAAATAATTTGCATTGTTCTGTGATATTTTTTCCCCCTTTGCAAATAGCATTTGATTCAAAGTCACAATATCTTTGATTTCTTTAAAAGTCTTAGGCTTAATACGAATTTCCCTGTACATTTTGCAAGTGAAATTTTCGAATGGGAATCTCTGTTCTGGGAAAATGGGAGTATGCTCTGTCGCTAAGCTTTTTTCATTTCAATTCAATGCGTTCGCATTTTCCAGGGGTATCTTTTTGCGATGATCGTCGTCGGTGCTGTGGCCACTGATGTGCTGCCACATCTTATTACGTGTGCAGGAGGGCCAAGAGGAGGAGGACGCTCGTGGCCAGGAGGGCCGGCGTCCCGCCGATGTCGCCGGCTGCCGAGGGATGCGCCTGGGTGCGGCGGTTATAGGGATTCTGCTGGTTCTGGTTCTGATACTGGGGCGGTGGCTTGTTGTACATGTTCGCGTTGGAGTGCTGCGACTGGTAGCCCTGGTAGTTGCTCCCGTAGGGCGCCAAGCCTCCGCCGCCGCCGCCCAGGATGCCCAGCGTGGAGCTGGGGAGCCCCATGCCGCCGCCGCCGCCGCCGCCACCGATGCCTGCCCCGCCTCCAACGCCACCGGGCGGACCGCCGGTCCCTGTGGGTCCGCCGCCGCCGTAGAACGGTAGCTGGCCGAAGACGAAGGGCGGATTGTACGGATTCACCGGCTGCAGGCCGTGCATCGGGTAGCCGGGATTGAGGACGCTGCCTGGATGATTGGGTTGGGGGAATTGCTGGAACGAGGGCGCCGACGTGGGCGAGTTGTACGGGAAGATGGGCATGTTCGGGATGACGGGCATGTGGTGCTTAGCCCCAAAAACGTAGTGCGGATCGATTATCCCCGTGGAGGAGGCGCCCGCCGCTCCCGCGTTACCGTTTCCGTTCCCGTTCCCGTTTGAGTTCGCGTTTCCGGACTTGTCGCGCTCCCCATTTCCGGCGTTTCCGTTTCCGGCCGCCATTTGCGCGTCGCCGCCACCGCCGCCGCCGCCCTGCTGATGGCTGTAGGTGTAGGTGTTAAGCGTGGGATTCGATGAGGCGGGTGCAAAGATGTTGTTCTCTGGTCCCTGGCCCAGACTCGATCCTGTTAGTGGTTAGTTGTTTCGATGGCGGACACAAAAAAGAGAATGCGGGGTCGTTTGTTAATGGTTTTGGCCATGACCATGACCGGACCCTGCCCTGCCCCAGACAGCTCCTTCCACTTCTCCCTAGCCTCTCGCAGAGCACAGAGAAAATGCCGCATTTGCCGCATTTGGGTCTTTAATTCAAACTAGAACTGTAAAACTATCGATAGTATCGATGGTGGTCATCGATTGTTTTTAGACTATCGGGATAGTATATCAAAATGTACATATTTAGTCGTAGTTGTTTTGTATATTTGTAAGATATCAAGATCTAAGTACATGAAAAATAAAAGTTTGTCATTTAATTTTTAATCTTTGCTTATATTTCCTATTTTTTTAGGGCGATAGTATTGCGATAGTATCGATGGTCCAAAAAAAATCTATCGTTGCCGTGACTATCGATAGTTTTACAGCTTTAATTCAAACCTATTCGATGCTTAATTTGAAGTAAGATCTTGTAACATTGTGATCACAGATTGACACAAATTATTTAAATTATGATTGATGTTTTGACTTTACCAACTGAATATATATTATTGCATGCTAGTGATTCTACTGGCTATATCTAGGAGTCCTTTTCAACTTATAAGACCTTGGTTCTTTCATTTTTTTTTTTTAATTTAAATTGAAACTTGAAATGCAAAATATCATATCATATCATCCTCATATGGTAAGAGGCTTTCGCTGTGCTTCTTTTATTTTTATTAAATCATGCATAAATATGTGGCAGAGAGGTGGAGAAGCAGGGGTGGGCGCTGTTCTAGCAGTCGATTAGTTAGTTAGTTAGTTAGTTAGGAAGCCTTTGAGCAAATGAGGCGATGAATGAGCGAGCGAGCGAGTGATTGATTGATTGATTGTTAGATTGATTGAGCTAGCGAAAGCTCTGGGTGTGTGTGTTGATTGGTGTGTGTGTCTGTCTTAGTTTACGTGTGCAGGTTGTGTGTGTTAGATCGCCATACATAATAAAGTTGATTACATTACATATACATAGATATATGCAAATGAAAAAAATATAACTAAACAAAGAATTAAAGCCGAACACAGACAACAAAAAAGTTTAATTTTGAGTACTTTTGATACCCTTGCAGAGTTAGTTTTCGTGACAAGAGATAGATTTCTTTCTATATACGACAAAAACCTTATAGTTTGTTAATTTGTTATTTGATTTTAATTATAAGTATACGTATTTATTGATGAAATAGTTATTACTATTAGTTCGGACTAAGAACAGTGCTCTTTGGAAGGTAACGACTCTCTGCAAGGATATTGACATCTTCGGCGCCCGAAGCTGACCTTGTGCCCCTATGGACCCAGGATAAAATCCACAAATTCCGGATAATCCACATAAACCGTTTTTGAGGAACCACACAATAAACAAAAAAAAAAGAGAGTTGGAGTGCCAATCCTTGCATCCCGACAGTCCCGACAATGGTACAACCGACAACTCCCCCAGGGAAGCGCACAACATGAGAAATCAAGTGTTGGGGATTCCAAGTTAAATACCTGACGGATTGGCCGAGGGGGCTGCCAAGTTGGGGCTGCTGTTGACGGATCCTCCGCCTCCGGAGCGACGCTTGCAGGTGGGATAGTTGCCGCAGTCCTTGCCGTCTCGCTGGTTGTAGCTGCACGAGTCGCTGGTAATGATGCACTCCTCGGTGGGCAGGCAGCCGATGTCCCCGCATCCACGGCCATACTCTGCGCCCGCGGCAAGTGCGGGTTAACGGGTACGGATCATAGATCATGGATCAGGGGTTTCAGTTGTGTGGGTGGTGTGTGTGTGTGTGGAGTGGAGGTACAAATCATACGGAAAAAAGGGGGAAAACACAACAAATTATAAGCCTACTTAGGGGTCTCGGATTCTGGGCTCAATGTCAATGATGTAGGTTTGATGAAGGCATGAAATTTTCACCACCGATCCGGGGCTGATCGGTGCTTATTTGGGGGAAAGTTACGAGTCACGGGGGAAACAATAACCATAATAAACGGGGACAGGAGCGAGCTCCTGGTCGCCGAATATCACGTATACGTACTGGAGTATGCGTCCACGGTAAGAATGCTGCTGGCGAAGAGCGCCACGGCCAGTAGGGGCAGTGCCAGCATCCCGTTGCTCATCGATGCCACGCCCATAGTCTCTCTCAAGTCGCCTTTATAGCCGCCCTGCAAGGGAGTGTGAAAAGAAATATTCATTTTTAGTTGGCCAACTTTCAGACAAGAACTCAAAAATAAGCTCGCAAGTTTACAGTGGTTCCTGAAAAAATATATACACATATCTTTATATGAAAGTATTCTTATATTTAGGAATAGAAAATAATAAAGAAAACATATTTTCAAAGAAATATCAATGCTGGAAGTGAGTTCGTTCAAGCTATGGGTGTTTATCGAGTGGAAAATTCCGATATGATATATCGACAAAAATACCGCGCCAATATCATATCTCAACTATCGCAAAGTTTGATATATCAAAATTTAAACCATCGATTATCGGCATTTAATGTTAAAATACCGATATTATAGATATCATATTTAACCTAACCTATATTTATGAAAATATCGATTAAAAAATAGGTGGCAAACTGAAAATATCGGCTAAGTGACTGAATAGCCAGTGTGGTTACAGATTTCGTATATCGATGTTACGATGTTTCATAGATGTTTTTTTAAATATCGATAAACATCGATATCCGCTAAAACCGATGCTTCTTCGCTTTAAATACAGTATCGAACAATTGATTTTTCTGCCTTCCCAAGTTCAAGCCTTTTCCATTTCCATTTGTTTTTTCTTTAACAAATTCTATATTTGTTGGTAATCTGAACATTGTGTTCATTTTTATAATATACAATTTTTGTGGTTTTCATCCCTTTTGATATTTTGATATTCGATTGTTGTTCTGCGCTGTACTTGGCAGCAACCTACTGCCGAAACGCACTGTTCAGAGACAGCTGAGACAGCCGCCGCGCCGCCTGATTATTATTTATATGTTGCAGCAGAGCACAAGGGGCCGGACCCTTTGGCAGGCCAAGTTTATTTATCACATTGACAGCTGGCTCAAGTTAAATGCGGTCTCGATGCGTCACAGAGCGAAAATAGAGAGACGAAGGGAGAAATGGAGAAAGGGGGAAGCCCGCAGACAGCGACGAAATGGCGTCGCATTTGTTTGGCAAAAGGAAGCCCCCCGAAAATCCCGAATTCCCAAAGAGTATCCAAGTAAGCTGTGGCGCAACCTTCTCCCGGACGCGAACTTGTAATCCCGAATTTTGTGGTCTCACCCCCAGTCAAAGCTCAGCTGGGAGCTCGACAAGTCGCCCCGAAAACATAAATTTATAAATCTGAAAAATTAATACAGGAGCAGTAGTAATGGCAACCACTCATGGAACCGCGCTGCGTGCCTTGAGTCGGGAGTACGAAGGGCTGCAGGCCGTGATGCTCGAGGGACTGTGCGTGAAGCTAGTGGAGGATGACGACCTGTTCCTATGGGAGACTATCCCATCCCTCCTCGCCGCCGACCATGTGCTTTAAGACCAAAGTCTGGCACCCGAGCGTCTTCGAGAGCGGCTCGGTGTGCCTCTCGATCCTGCACCCGCTGAAACCCGCTGGAATCCCACTAAGAATGTGCCCACCAGCCTGGTCTCGGTCATCTCGCTTCTGAACGAGCGGAATATCCTGGACACAGCCACAGGGCTGGCTCCCTTCATGCACCGCAGATGGCGGGAGTCCAAGGGCGGTGAGTATGAGAAGATAGGGCTCAAGCTGGTCCTGGAGTCCGCCGAGGATGCCCGCTGAATGGGCAGCAAAATACCGCGACCCGGGAGGATACTATGTCTCCGCGAACAATAGCGAGGAGGAGAAGGTGGATTACTATGAGGAGGAGTAAGACGATGACGAGCTGGAAGAGAAGGAGCAGCTGGCACACCAGAAGACCATCTCGGAGACAACCAAAGCAAGGCGTTCCAGGAAACGTAGCAATGGCTATTGTTTGGAGATCGACATAACAAATCGCATCCAACGACAAGGTATCACAGGATGATTTTATATTATATTTTATATTTAAGCCCATTATCCCTGCACATTAATAAAAGAAAAAACAATTTAATTATATTATTATTACTTGTCTGTATTAAACTGCAACCTCCTTCCCCAAGCCTCCTTCCTTTCTAGCTAATAAATAAAAAATCATTTAAATACATAACCCATCAAATCGTAGAGAATAAATTGCTGAGAAGCGAGAGTGGAATTTTAAACTTTCTCCGGCTTCCTCTTTTATATAATTTTTTTTTAAGAACCAGAAAATCGCCAACTCATTCCAGTCCAGCCCACCTGGAGGCTCCACGCACTCCGTCACAGTCAGTCCTACCCCTCGTCCACCTTTCGCCTAATCAATTGCCTTTCGCTATGGAAATGTACGAACAGAAAAAGCCTGTGGATTTTTTTGCCGCGTTTCAATATAGAAAATAAAAAATTGAACAAATTTTTTTCCAAGCTCCTGCGGGAGCCCGCCCGGACCGAACCGTTCCGGGGTTTACTTAGCCGGAGTCCACTTGCAACATTTCCATATTTTGCAAATGACTTGGCATCTTCTTTTTTTTTGGGGGGGGGGACACGAGCGGAAAATGTAGCTTCAGCGTGAAGGAAATTAATTTAACGCAATTCGCGGGCGCTTTCCTTCTGTTTGCATTTTGATTAAATTTGAATTCCGCTTGAAGATTTCCCGTCACTCCGTGTCCGAGGGCTTGTCGCTGGCCTGCAGGAGTATGACGACGCAAATGAAAACGCATAAATTGGTCGTCTGTGTATGATTTGTGCACTGCTTCATTTGTTCCCACAGAAATACACCCACGACGAGAGGACGAGATGAATGAATGAGTCCAGGAGTAGTGCCAAAAAAAGCAGCCGAGAAATGTGCAGGACACGTGATGGGTAGCAAAGGTATTTGTAGACTGGCTTTTTACGTTTTTTTCTCCTGACTGCAAATAGTTAGAGCAGCGAAAATGTAGCACATGTCATCGTAAAAAAAGGAATCTGGGTTTTTTTTCATAGATCTCAGATTCCGCTCTCAATGAAATCCATACAAATATTTGTATTAATTTCCATAATGAATACCAATTATTAAATTTTGTTGCTTGATTCTGGAACAAATCCTAACCTAAGTTCGAATTTAATGGTTAGTGTGGGGAACCCTTTCCAGTAGGGTTGGTAAAAAAATCGATGGTACTATCGATAGTATCGATGGTCGAAAAATTT
>JAEIIF010035653.1:0-12117 GCA_018874455.1 Drosophila trapezifrons
CACTGCGTTGCAAACTTCTGGACAAAATTATAATACCCTGCAAGGGTATAAATATGCAACTGCGGGATTAGGAATGACTTTTCCTCCAGATTGGTGGAGTGCTGGGAAATCGACGAGGGGAAAAATCAAGGAAAATCGGCTAAAGCCAAGGGGTGGGGAAGGGGAGGGAGTAGGAGGAGGGAGACTCTGGAGACAGCCAGGGCCGGAGTGCCATTGAGAAGTTTCAAGTGCCGAACCGAGCGAGCGCCGTGCAAAAAGTTGGCTGCAGTTGCAGTTGCACTTCGGACCAAGTGGCGGGCGTGGCCATAAAACAAATGCCAACACAGTGGCAGCATCGGCGAGGGGGGGCTCGGAAAAGGGGGGGAACGCACACTGGTAAATATTAAAAACACCAAGCAAATATTTAAGATGATAAAACAATTAAGAAAAAGACCTGAAGTGCACTTTAAATATAATTTTAATACACTTATTATGTTAAGGAATATTTTTAAAGGTAAACTTTTAATTTTACCAACAATATATATATCGGGAAGTTCAGTTTTAATAAGATATATATTCCTTAGAAATAATTGGATAGAATTTTTTGGGTTTTTAAATATTGAAATATACTTTTCAGACCCATAACCTAATATTTTAGTATACTTTCAAGACCCATAACCTAATATTGAAATATACCTTCAAGACTCATAACCTAATATTTTAGTATGCTTTCGAGACCCATAACCTAATACTTGAGTAGACTTTTAAGACCCATAACCTAGTTTCTCGCCGTGCACATATATCTCTATATAGATATACACCTGAATCTAAGCTAGACATCGTCGTTGTCATTGTCGTTAGCAAATATATGGCCAAAGAGGATCAAAGAGCGCTGCACGTTCCCTTTTGGCGCAAGAAAAATAGAGAAAAAAAGAGGAAAAAAAATAATTGCAGTCTACAGGGGGCGTGGGCTTGCGAGGGGAGGGAGACCTGTGCCAGCCAAGGGACCAAAGGACAAAGGGACGAAGGGGCGAGGTCGCCGGATGCCCAAGAGTGTGTTCCAAAAGCGGAAGGATGTGACAAGAGGGGTGAAGGCGGAGCGAGGGGTGTTGCATTCGTTTTGAAAGTCAAATTCAAATTCTCCCCTCAGTGCCTCGGTGCAATGATGGCGCCAAAAAGAGGGGGGCGTGGCAATAGATAGGGGCGGTGGGAAAAAACGCAGGAAAATGCGGGGAAAAACGCAGGCGCTAAGCCTCCTTAATGTCATTTGTCATCTTTTGGCCAAGTACCCCCAGAAGGCAGCAGAGGAAGAAGGAGAGCTGCAGTCGGTTCTGTTTGCTATTATGCAAATATTATTTCGTGCCAAAAGCTGGCGTCCCCAGCACCAAACCGGAAATGGGAAATAGGGTGCACATCCGCTCGGCTCCGCACTTTACTTGCCATTTATAATGGAGAGCAGCAGGAAAAAGTTGCTGTTGGGGACAATCAAAGGGAAAAGGGCAACCGCAGGGAAGCCAGCAAGAAGCTATATTCGAGTCTGCTTGACTATGAGATACCCGGTACGTAAGTCTTTCTTTAAAACCTTTTTTTCGGAAGGATTTTCCTTGATATAAATTGCACAGGAATCCAGGGAAAGTCTGGTATTAATTCTATTGGAACTGCCAACCTTATTTTTTAGAACAAGAGAGTTCAAGATGAGGAGAGTTCAAGAAGAAGAGAGTTTAAGAAGAAGAGAGTTTATGAAGAAGGGATTTTAAGAAGAAAAGAGTTGAAGAAGAAGTGAGTTTAAGAAGAAGACAGTTTAAGAAGAAGAGAGTTCAAGAAGAAGAAAGTTTAAGAAGAAGAGAGTGCTGCCAACTGATTAAAAGTATTCCAAATGTAGAAGAAGATGCACTGACCAGATCTGGCAACCCTGTACCACATAATTTTTCATTTATACGAAACAGTTGACAAGTGACGGGACCTGAACACCAAAACTCCACAAAGTTAAACAAAAAACTGCACAAAAGGTAAGTTACAAAATATATATTGTGAAAAATAAAGAGGAAATCAGTCACCGATCCGCTTATCCATCTGCTAGATGGTCAGCCAGAAGCCTGCTCCCTCCGACCAGATGGCCGCCACTGTGGTGGGACACGTCTCGAGCTCCCGCACTCGATCCGGCTGTCCCATCGCGTTGCCCTTCACCAGCCTGGGCAGCTACCTCTGGCGTCTGGTGGCCTACCTGGCGGCGAGGATCTACGAGTGCTTCTACCCCGAGGTCGGCTACAGGGAGGTGGCCCTGTCGCCGACCTCTGCTGCCCAGTTGGCGGCGGTGGGCCGGAAGACCCTGGTCTTGGACCTGGATGAGACTCTGGTCCACTCCTGCAACGAGGATCCGGCGAGGCCAGGCATGGACCTTGGTCGCCGCCAGGTGCCAGAGAAGGCGATTCCCGACTATGTGATCAACGTGGCAATGAACGGAGCCCGCAGGCCTCCGATCACCGTCCGGGTCTTCAAGCGGCCCCATGTCGACCTCTTTTTGCGGTTCGTGTCCCAGTGGTATGACCTGGTCATCTATACGGCCAGCAAAGAGGCTTACGCCGCCCAGGTGGTGGATCACCTGGACGGCGGCCGTAACCTGCTGACACGTCGCTTCTATCGCCAGCATTGTCGCGCAAGCAGGCTGCCCAGCAAGGACCTGATACTGATGAGGAAGGATCTGACCCGGGTCAGCAGTGATATGAGAGGGACCTTCATCATCGACAACTCACCGTCGGCGTACCGGGACTTTCCCGACAATGCGCTTCCCATCAAGACCTTCATCCACGATCCCGCCGACACGGAGCTGCTGAAGTTGCTGCCCTTCCTCGATGCCCTGCGCTTTACCAAGGACGTTCGCTCGGTTCTGGGTCGGCGTGCCTAGTCTCTCTCTTGCCTCTGGTATTTTTCACTGTATTATAAATAAATATAAATATTAGTGTGAGTAAATGGAGAGCCAAGCTTCGAGTACAATAAACCAAAACTAAAACTAAGCAAGACAGCTAAAGTCGAGGGTGCTTGAATATGCGATACCCGGTAGCCAAAGCCTTGTTGCTAATAATAAATAAAATTAAAAAACCTTTTTTTTTCCTAGCTTTCAGCGTGGAAAACTCTTGGAGCTCATGGAAAAATAGTGCGGGCAGGGAAAAAGCTGACAACTTATAGAAGACGTTTAATTTGTTCTCTCATTGACTTGCCAAAGGCCTGTCACTGCCACTGGTCAAGTCGCAAGTTGGGATTAGATCCTGGTCCATCCACCACAATCCCCTTGCCACACCCTTGGCCCCCTTGCCACTTCCTTAGCCCCCTTGCCACACCCTTACCACTCCCTTAGCCCCCCTTGGTCTCCTTAGCCCCTTCAACAACATTCAAGTTATTTATTCTCTTTAAAAGTCCTGGCAAACCACATATATTTCCATTTGCTTTTGATTTTTCCAACTTCGGTAAGAGCTGGTCATAAATGAAATTAATATGGGGACTTGTTGATATTTCAAAAATGCCAAAAACTAAGGAAATGAAGAAATACTCTTTTCTGGGAGTCTCGGATCCTTTGAGTTCACATTTTGCGGCAAGTGAGAGACCCGTCAGCAATTAGTATTGGCAGCCATTCGTTTTCATTCTTATTTTTCTGGGACTGCCAGGCAGTTCTTGAGTTATCCAGTATGGCAAGGACCCAGGACCAAGGAGGACCCAAAGGGGAAGAGACGAAGACAGAGATGGAAAATTGATTCGAACTCCGTTGGCAATGTCAGAATGAATTGAAATGAAATGGAACGTGACCAAATTTGGCCACATGTCAATATGCTAATGATGATGTGGTGCTGCCAGCTGCCTCAGAGCACACAGCCACGCCCACATTTTCCGCATTTTCCCCCCTTTTGTCTGGGCGAAGTTGATCCCTTTGTCCCTGCAGTTTTCACTATTGTTTCAGCCTTTCAACGGCGGCATCAGAGGTGCCAGTGGCCAGTTACCAGTTAACCCTTTTCAAAAACAGACCAGCGGTTCCTTGGTAGATATAACAAATATTTTGAACTAAGCTAGAACTTAGGAAACAAGTTATATATGTTATATATCATATTTAACATGATATCTTTCTGTGGACAGCATGAGTTCCTTGGTTAAGAAATGCCAATCCTCTCCGGAAAAAGACAAATTGGCAGCACTGAACAGGAGCAGCAGGAACACAAGTCGGCAGCCATCGCCTGCGTGAAAAGGCTTTAAGCAAATGGCCAGAGAAATGGGACACATATGGGAGAAGGCGGGAGAAAGGGCTAGCAGAATGAAAAAGCAGGAGCAGGAGCAGGAGCTGGAGCAGGAGCAGGAGCAGGAGCTGGAGCATTCCATTTCCCATTGCCAGGGCCATGTTGTGTAATTGGCGGCCCGAAACGAATTGAAATGGGAAATGGCAAATAAATTGAATGAAACGTGTTCTGCACCGCATTGGGAGTTGGACAAGGACGAGGGGACAAGGACGAGGGGACAAGGACGAGGGGACAAGAGGAGGACAAGAGAAGGACAAGAGGAGGACGACTGGAACGGCAGGTGAGCGAGAGGGCGTGGCCTGCTGTTGACCGCAAAGTGGCGTTTCCCTTTCCATATCCGCTCTCAGTGGCACTGCCCACTCCCACTGCTCACACCCACTTCCGCTTCCGCTTCCGGGCAGCGCCATTAAATATTTACCAACAGCACACGAGGATCGTGGCGCATCGAGGCGGCAAATCCATCGAACCATGCCCCTCGCCTTTTGTATATTTCGGAATATCGCTTTCCCTGGCAACTGAAAGACAGCTTTAAAAACTGAAATCAACTGGAAAGGATCGGGTTTGATCTTTAACTTTGATTTGTCAAAAAAAAGAGAAGGGATATCTGAGAAATAGGGTTTTTAAGGATATCAGCTTTGTGCTTACTGCTTTTATGCTTTAGATAATTGAAATATTATATTGATTTGAAAATATGGCGCTTAGGGACTTTATTCCTTAATTGATGTATGGTCACACTATAAATAAAACTTGACAGATCCTAGTAGGCCCTGTCACTTAAAACCTCACTCTGGGCATTGTAAATAAGGCAGCTGGGCAAGAGGTCTGTGCAGTCCGTCCTTCCCTGCCGTAGGAGTGAACATAATTTTATTTCAATTCGTTTTTATATCAGTTCGTTGGGCATGACAACGTTCTCTAGCTACTCAAACTCATACATCAAAGGTTCGCATCGAATACGAGTGCCCTGCTCCAGCAGATGCTCCGAATTATCTGAGTTTCACAGATGCTTTAGCGGGAGTTGCGACATAAATGCACAAGTTATTTATTGGTTTTTCATTCCAAAGCATAAACTGCATACTTTTGGGCATTTTATAATTCATCTCCATCTTTTAGGCTGAATGGAAAATATTACTTTTGGCCATTCTATAATTAATCTCCATCTTTTGGGCTGAATTTGTGAGTAAATGGCGACAAAGGAAAATGTTGCATACTTTTGGGCTTACGCTATTTACAGTTTGAGAAGCACTGGACCAAGTATGTATCAATATTTACAGTTTGGGAGGCATTGGGCATCCACTTTAAAACTGTTAGAATGAAAGCTCACTTGTTCAGCCTAAAAGATGCTCAATTATCTGATGATTAACCCCAAAAGTATGCACTGACAGTGTATAATATAACAGTTTCAAGCAATAGATATTCCAAAGTAACTGTTATATTTCATAGGCAAAGAGTAAAGCGTCCACCAGCTGCCATTTCTGTTCGCCTGGTATTATATCTCTTTGATATGCGAAATTTAAAGGGAAAAAACTCTGCGCCGTGATTTTATTTATTTCATTTTCTTCTGCGCTTAAACATAGTATAACCGTTTTAAGCAAGAAGAATCCCAAAATACCTGTTATATTTCAAAGGCGCTCTGTATTCTTAACAGTTATTTTGGACTCTGTCTTCTTGTCAACTGTTATATTAAGTTGAGGCGCAGATAAAGTTTTTTGCTTTCTAATATTGCTGTTCACCAGGTACATAAGTCCCCGGTGCAGAGGTTTCCCTTAAAATGTCTCATTGATATGAGAATGTTATACCAGGCGAACAGCAATGGCAGCTGGTGGACGCTGCACTCTTCGCCCATGAAATATAACAGTTATTTTGGAATCTCTCTTAATTGAAACTGTTATATTAGTGCATACTTTTGGGGTTACTCATCCGATTAGTGTCCAGTGCTTCTCAAACTGTAAGTAGCATAAGCCCAAAAGTATGCAATATATTTTCCATTGCTGCAATTTACTTCTTAATTCAGCCTAAAAATGCAGTTTAATTCTAAAAAAAGCCCAAAAGTATGCAATATTTTCCATTTCCGCCACTTACTCCTTAATGCAGTCTAAAAGATGCAGATTAATTATAAAAAAGCCCAAAGGTATGCAATAATTGACTGAGTCGGCAATGCACTGAACTATATGCACTTAGATACCGAGTATATTATATATTTAAGGCTTATGGTGGATGCTGGAGTGTAACAAATAACTTTCTTCGATCCTTCTTATTTCCCCCGCCTTTGTCGCCCATTGTTTCTCGGGATAGGGAGAGAGAGAGAGGGCAGGAAAGCAAGGAAAATGGCTGGATGCCAGCTCAAAGGCAACAAAAGAGCGGCGGGCAGATAAAGAATTAATTTAGCACAAATACGTTTACATGCTGCGTAATAGTCGGGCGGCAGTTTGCACTTTACGCCCGATCCTTGCAACTCCTCTATATATCCTCTCTGTGTGTGTGTGTGTGGAGCGATGCCAGAGAATGGGGAAATTTGTCTGGTTTGTGCATTAAGCGTAAGCTGCAACAAATGACGGGGGAAAATGGAAAATGGTGAGCGCGGAGACCGAACAATGGCAACTGAGCCAAAGTCCCCGCAGGACAATGACAATTTGCGGGCGTTGACAGTTGGATAGCCCAAAAAAAAAGAAATAAAAAGGAAAGTACCTCATTGTGCATACGGCATATCGTATTTTAGAGATTTGAGAATTTTTAAATACAAAGGATATAATTTATTTTGATATAAATATTATTTTATTATTTTTAAAACCATGTGACATAATTTAGACTTTCTTGAGTTATTCTTAAGACAAAATAAAGCAGAAAATTAAAGGAGAATACCTTACTTCTTAACCCTAACTAAGCTAGTAATTATTGCTGGCATCCTTTTTTTATTTTCTATAATTATTTATTATTTATTATTGTTCCGTTTATATTTCATTTATTTATTTCTGCCTAAAATAATTAATATTTTTCCTCAGTTTATTGGCCCAAGCGCTTAAGTGCGTGCTAATGTGGCCCCTATTCCATGGAGATGGCTCTGACTCTCTCTTGTGGCTAACCCAATTTACCTTAATTAACCTGCTAAATATTTCATTAATCAAACATTTCTGCACACGAACACACACTACCACTCACAGGTACATATGTCGCTTTCAATTAGGTTGCTCCTGACATTTTTACACCCTGTTAGCAAGCACATAAAAATTCACCTTTCCTCTCTTATTTTTATTTTTTTCTGTATTTTTTTTTTTACCCATTTCAATATCTTGCATTTGCCATTCCCTCGCTTGTTTTTGTTGTTTGCCAATGGCTTCTAATTACTCACCGCAAGCCCCTCGACTGGTTGACTGACTTAATTACAAATTGCATTATTTATCGGGCGACAAAGTTCGTCAAACTGCAGCAGCAGGAAGCTGGAAGCTGCTGGAGGAGGATGTGAATGAGAACGAGGACGAGGACGAGGACGACGAGGGTTTTGGGAGCTCGACGATAAACGACATTCGAATGTGTGCGGTTGGGTGCTGCTCAGGTGGCTGCTCACCTCGGAAAAAGACCACCATCTCCATCCCATCCATTGGCATTTTCCGCCTTCGACAAATAACTCAGACAGCTTGGACTCTCCGTTCTAACGAGTCTGGCAAACCAAAGTTACAACTTTAAGCTGCCAATATTTAAGGGACTGTGATACCCTTGGATCCAGATTGGAATCCATGCTGGAATATACAAATACCGATTTAAAGACCCAAAAATGCGCTTACTTGGGGTCTTCTTGAGAGCATATTATGGCCAAAATTGGAGTGATAGCAAAAAACCATATATTTTCCGATTTGGCATTAAAATTTGTATTATTTACAATCAAAATATTAAAAAAAATTAGAAAAAAAATTTTGTCAGATTTTTTAAAATTTTATAAGGGGTTACATCATTAAATTTGTCAAAAATTTGGAAAAAAAATATTTTTTTTAATTTCTAATCTAAATATGCAGATGAATTAACCAACTAAAAACTAACATAGCACAGCTTTCTGAATTGAAATTAAGGCTGTTTTGACTTATTTATGAATATTTTAAGCTTTGATTTGTCCAAAATATTCGAATCTTTTGAAATAATGGAATAATTTTAAGGAGATCAGCTTTATGGTTGCATAGAAATCACATGAAGAATTATTGATAAAAATAACTAATAATCATGATGAAAGATACAAACAAGATATTATTCATAAAAGTATCAAGGAATTATTTTTGAAAGTAGCTAAGAATCATTGTTGAAACATTGATGAAAGTAACAAAGAATCGTTGTTGAAACATTGTTGAAAGTAGCAAAGAATCATTATGAAATCCTTGATGAAAGTATTAAAGAATCATTGTTGAAACATTGTTGAAAGTAGCAAAGAATCATTGCTGAAACATTGATGAAAGTAGCAAAGAATCATTGTTGAAACATTGATGAAAGTAGCAAATAATCATTGTTGAAAGTATTAAAGAATCATTGATGAATCATTGATAACAGTAAAATCATTGATAAAATAAGCAAAGAATCGTTGTTGAAAGATTGTTGAAAGTAGCAAAGAATCATTGTTGAATCATTGATAAGAATCATTCAGTAAATCCATCATTTATATAGACAAAACACTCTCTATTCCATATATGGACACTCCTACCAGATCTCCTCTGAAATTCTGTGATTATACAGGATACACGCCAAGCTCCACACACAGACTCCCGGCATAGGTAACTGGTAGGTAACTAGTAACTGGTATTTTTCGGTAGCCACTCGGAGAAAATCGTTTCGAATTTATGTCACCTGGTCAGCTAGGTGTCGCAATCGCTGCCGCTGTCCCTGTCCCTGTCCTGCTATCCACTCTCTCTCTCTCTATCTTTCCCCTGCTGTACCTTTGAGGCGGCGCACCTTTGTGCTGCGGTGGCTGGCGCTGCAGGGCGGTGCTGAAAAGTATGCTACGCTCTGCGCACCTGGCACATAATTGAGTGACAACGTGGTCTGAAACATTTGCCATGCGGATGCGGACACCGTGAAGTGCTGCTGCTGCTGCTGCTGCTGTTGCTGCTGGCCACGTCGGCAAAGGGGTGAAATGAGGGGTGCGATTGGGGTCTGGGGCTTGGGGTTGGAGGCTGCCAGCACAGCTGATGCAGGGCATTTGAATTTGTAATGAGATTACACACAGAGAGCGGCGGCGAGCAGGGAGATGAGATGGCACACCTGCCGGCCAAATGAAATGTGTTCTCCTGTCGTCCTCTCTCCATCTCTATCTCTATCTCCTTCACTTTCTCTCTGTCTCTGTTTCTGCCTCTGTCGCTTTGCGGGAGCAACTGTTAATTGTGGCCATAATTAAGGTGACCCCGAACCGGTCGGCCATACGCAAAACGTGACGAGCTCATTAATTTTATATGCTTTATTTGCCCTCAACTGTCGTCTCCCATCTCTCTCTCATTATTTGTAGTCGCGCTGGCTATCTCCCTCTATTTGTACACACAAAAAAATAATATTTAGAGAACATTTAAGTTTATTTGAAATATTTATAAATCAATATTTAGCTAGAACCCTTCAACCCTTCAATTAAATGTTTAAAAATAATAACTTGATATTCTAGAACATCTTCCTTCGCTGGCTTTATTTAAATATTATTCAAGTTTCAAAGCAACCCTCATTCCAAGTTCAGCCTTTATTTATTTCAGTGTAAATCCACCTGCCAGAGCTCTATCTCTATATCCATCTCCATGCGCATCTCTGGCTAAATTCAGTTTGCTTTTTCTCCATCTTTTTGTGTTGATTTAAGCCCAGAGATCCAGGGATGCAGGGATGCAGAGATGCAGAGATGCACAGAGGATGACGATGATGATGGTTATGGTGATGGCGACGATGGCGATGACTCCAGGACGTTGTTAGCGCTGTTGCTGCCACTTGGCTGCTTTATGTCATTGCTGGTTAAGCGATGCGTCTAATTTGCAGCTGCTGCCAAGCTGGACTGCCGCCGTCCACCCACAGCTCCTCCTCCTCATCCTCGGGACAAGTGAAAATTTGCATTTTGTGAGCCGGAGCTAAGCTGGAAAAGAAGGCGAGGCAGCAGGACTAGAAAAATGAGAGATGAGATGAGTCCACAAGCCGTAACTGCAAATACTCTTAAGTATTATTATTTTATCATAATAATAATATAAAGAATGTTTGCTGTTACCTAATAATAAATAATACAGTTTATATAAAGCTGAAAATATTAATATTTATTGCAATAAAAAGGCTGAAAAAGGATAGGTTCAGGTCTGAGCATCCCTGTCTGAGAAAGCTGGGCCAGCGTTTACCTTAAAATCGGGATGCACTTTGCCCAGAGTATGGAGAACACACGCATACACCTCCTGGCTGTGGGTAAAAAATTGTTTGCATTTACTTTGGCTGTCGCTGGTCCTGTTGCTGGTCCTGGTCCCGGTCCCGGTTCTGGTCCTGCCTCCTCCTCTACCTTCTGTGGGTGGCAAAGAGTAAATGGAAGCGTCCTGCCACCTGGATGGCGGGATTCCACGCCAAAATCCACCCTAGCTAACCGCGTTGCTCGTTAATTTTGCAGCATTTCCGCTAGCAATTTTCAGGCAACTCCCGCTGCTACTTCGTCCAGCCCTGTTGGGCCTCCTGTTTTTGTTGTTGTTGTCGCCTGCAACCGGAAATGCAGGAAACGGATATTACACGCTCCAGAAAACATAAAACAGGGGGCGGGGACACTGGCACTGGCACTGGAATAATATAAAAGAGATATGACTTTTGATGACAACGCCTGCCGTCAACGCTTCAGCTTCAGCTCCAGCTCCAGCTCCAGCTGCAATTTGATGCATTTTCCGTGTTTAGTAGTCCTTAGCGTCCTGGTGGTCCTGGTCCTGGCACACTCACCTTTCCAGCTTTGCTTGTATCTGCGCAGCTTTATCCCCCAGCCAATGCCTTTGCCTTTGCCTTTGCCATTGCAACTGAAAACGCAATTGGAGCGTGCAAAATGGAGCCAAGGAACGCGAACGAGGCGCTTTAATTGCTTAGCCCATGGAATTGTTGTCTCGCTCCTCGCCCCCATTATTCTCGACTTGCCTCCTTCTTCTTTTTTTTCTCTGTGTGCCGCAGCGGAGTGGGATTTCCATTTTTGCCTGTTCAATTGTTGGGAAAATGAAATTATTGCAAGCCAGCAGAAAAGCAGCGCCAACTGGCTTTCCTCCTCCACCTCGCTTTTCTTTTCGTTATTTTTTTTTTCCAACCAAAATCAGGTCACAGCTGAAAGAGGATTTAGTCAAGATGAATTGATTTTGGTGCCCCAGCCTCCAAAAAAATAAAAACAAGTCAGGGTTTTCTTTTTTTTGTAAGATTTCATTGTTTTTGTTTGGTTTTATTTTGTATTTGTTACTCTTTTGTTTTTTGTTTTGCATTTTTGTTTTTCTTTATTGAACATAATAATTTGTTGTTGTTTGTTAAGTTTGTTGTTTGCTTTGTTGTTACTTTTAATGCTCGCTCACTGTCGCTTGTTAAATTTGTAGCTTAAATTTAATTTCAAAATGTCTCCTCCGCGGCGACCTTAACTTCTTTCATGCAATTTGAATTATTATTCTTTTTTAGGGGGTGTGTTGGGGGGTGTGTGTGTGTGTGTAAACTTATTTTGTTAGAATTGTAGCGTATTTTAAATTTAATTTTAATATGCATAAATTGTTTGCCCTTTCGACCCCTCGCTAGCTAACCTTTTCTGCCTTGCCTCTGCCATCATCCATTATCCATTATCCATTCGATCCTTTATCGATTCCCGCCTTTTGTTTATTATTTAATGTGTTAAATTTTCGCTTGCCTTTATCAACTT
>JAEIIF010035656.1:0-14550 GCA_018874455.1 Drosophila trapezifrons
GGGCAGCTCCTGGTTGGGCTGGTTTGGAGCCGTTGAAATATATTGGGGACGGGCATTGGGAACGTCATATTGAGATATTTCTTCTTTTATTGCACCTACGTGCTTGAAATTAACATTTTTTTTAAATTTAGCGCTAAACTGGATTTTTTAGGGAGAAATCTCGACTGTTTGGGATTTTTTAGGGGGAAAGCAAAATTTGTATCTGGCAACACTGTTGTGAACTGACAATTGACACTTTTCCGCACGAAAGTTTGCATTTGCCAAGGAAATTAAGGTAAAAATAGGACTTTAAATCGGTTTTATATACTCCCTAGAGTGTGAGCTGACAAACTGCCCAAATTACTACCAAGACCAGCTCCGTGATACTCCAGGAATCACAGCATCAACAAATCGTATTACATAACCTTTTTAAGGTTACATATGAGGGTACCCAAAATCCACAATTCTAATAGTTTTAACCGAAATTCCAGATGCTGTCGCAATCCCTGCTGAGTGGCATGCGTGTGATGCGCACCGAGGCCCGTCGTAACATCGCCATCATGGCCCCCGCCTTGAACAAGGCCTCCGATCCCATCCAGCAGCTGTTCCTGGACAAAGTGCGCGAGTACAAGCAGAAGAGCTCGTGAGTTGCCGCCTCTGAACCGGGATTCGTTCTGAGTCTTAACCATTATATCTTCTTCCACAGCGGTGGCAAGCTGGTGGACTCCAGCCCCGAGATTGAGCGCGAGATGAAGAACGAGCTGGATCGTGTGGCCAAGCAGTTCGGCAGCGACGGCAAGACCGACATGCTCAAGTTCCCTGAATTCTCGTTCCCCGAGGTCAAGGTTGACCCCATCACGCAGTCCGCCTCTTAAATATTTTGCGTATGACTTAGTTTAATTGCTTTAAGTTCTGCTGCTAATTTCCTCTCTGAACGCCCACGAAAACCACGGGATAAACACGTCAAACAACCAACCAATAAAATCGTAAAGCAAGCGAAACGTTTGTGAAACAAAAAGTGTGTGTATATCGCAGATAAAGCCCCTGGCTGACAGGATAGTTGCAGTAAAGGATTATCAGCAGACCTTTGTGCTTTATTCATCATGAAACTAATTAATGTTGTGGTAATCCTTAGCGCGGTGCTTGTCCCCGAGACGATGTTGGTATTGTACTCCAAATTCACAGCCTCCATCAATCCCTTTTTAACGCCTAACGTATATTTAGATAAAGCCTACAATCTACAGAGTAACAAGTATAAAGTTGTCTTACAACAATCCAATATAAGCCAGCAGTAAGTTCTATCGCGGCGTGTTTAGTGCCTGCTGAACTGTCTGCTGGAGCAGCTGCATCTTGTGATTGACGGCCACCTTACTAAATGTGCCCAGCAGGGTCTGGATATCCTTGCCGCTGATGAGGGGCACGAAATGGCCGGCACAGGTGCAAAACTCGGCCAGATTCTCGCGCTTAATTTCGCTGCAGCGGGCACAGCGCAGATCCTGCAGCACGTAGGACATCATCTTGCGCTGCAGGGCGTCCAGCATTCGCATCTCGATCTCCTCGTTGTCATAGGCCACATAGCACTGGGCACAAAGCCAGACGGGACTGGAAAACAAAAGGATTTGTAATATTAAGTAAACTTAGGCCACTTTAATTGCAACTTACACTCCATCCTTCATGGCGCGGTGCTTGTCCTTGCAGAGATCCAGATCCCTGCAGTGATTGCAGGCCTTGCAGATGACCTCGTTGATGATGTGGCTGTCGCAGGGGTCCGTCCACTCAGCCATGTCCGAGAACTCGCCGATGCCGACCAGCCGCAGCATATTCCGTCGCAACTCGTTGATCTGCTCCGCCAGCGTCTTGTCCACACTGAGCACCTTGATCAGCGTGCGGATGAGCTCCAGGCCCGGACTGGTCTTGCCCTTGCCGTAGTTCTTGTGCAGCTTCAGGATAAAGTCGAAGGCGCAGTGAGAGAGGTCACGGATGGACTGTTCGGTGGTCTTTCTCTCGGCCAGGGATTGCATGAAGAGCGTTATCAGCGATTCGAACTTCTCGCGGCACTCGTTTTCATCGGGCAAATGCTCGCCGATGGTCCAGTTGAGCTCCAGGGAGAGCTCCTCCTCCTGATCCTGCTCCGTTTCGTTGCTCTCCACCGGATCCCTGTTCTCCGCATCTTCATCGTCATCCTCCTCATCATCCTCGTTTCTCTCCGGGTCGGGTCGCATGGTCGTAGAAACAATTGAGGAAACCGTCTCGTCGATTCCTTTGGGCAGCTTTCCTCGGATTCCCGAGAAATTAGCCTGATCCATCCAGAGCATGAAGTTCCAGCACTGCTCGTAGCTCAGCTGGATGGAGTGGAACATCTCCTTGTTCCGCAAGCTCTGCACAATGTAGTCCACATAGCCCAGGGCATCCGAGACGGTCTTCTTGCCGGAACTCAGGATGATCCGGTTGAAGTCCGCATACACGATGGTAGCGCCCAATCTCTTGAACTCCGCTATGATGCGCAGGAACATTTTCCTCATCAGATTGTTGAGGGATCTCCTCAGGGCCGGATCGTACAGCAGGGCGTTGCTGGAGCGCACCCATCGATAGAAGTGGACGATCTGGAAGTCGGAGAAGATGTTCCTATTGATGGACACCTCCCGCAACCAGCCATTCACCATGGAGCGCATCACGCGAAAGGCAGCCGAGCAGAGGGCCGTCTCATCGTAGCTCGGAAGTGTGGCAGCCGGGACTGTGCCGATCATCTCCTCCAGCGAGGCCTGCGGCATCACATCGAAGGTGATCGCCGACGAGGCGCCCTCCATCTCCTGAATCCTGTTCGACTGGAGGAGGGCACTCACAGCCAGACTGTCCAGGGCCAACTCTACGCACACATCCGGGTAGAAACCGGCCTTGTTCTGCACCACGCTGATGCTCTCCTCGAACTCCGCCAGCAGCCGGCTGTCATCCGCCTCTCGGCCCCCCAAATCCGGCCTGGTGCTCGCCGACCACCAGAGCACAAAGTTGTGACGCTGCAGCAGCCGGGCGAAGAAGAGATCCGCTCCAAACAGCACCGTGTCCGGCGGCATGTTCCCAATCGGCACGTGGAAGTAGCGACACTGATCCAGCATCAGATCGAGCACGTTATTCAGGTTCAGGAAGTGACGGATCACCGCTCTCGATCCCTGGCGCTGCCAATCCAAGCCGGACAGCAGGCTGGCATCATCGGAGATGTGGATCTGGGCCTGGGGAAACTCCAGCAGGATGGGCATGGCCAGGCTGAGTTTTCGCGCCTCCAGCGCCGTCTGCAGGCACAGCATCGTGGGTCCCTGATGCTCCTGCTTGTAGGTGGTCAGAGCCCGCTGGATGTGGCGGTAAATCTGCTTCACATCCACCTCAATCAGAACCTCAAAGGCGTAGTCCTCCACGGGAATCTTCTCCTGCTCAGCGGCGTCCGTCAGATTCTTGAGCAAGGCCAACCGCTCCGCCGTATACATCTGCTTCATGTTGGGCATCTGATTGGCTCGCACCGTGTCCAGGGCGAAGATGTAAGCCTTCTTGCTGGGCATCAGGATCAGGGACCAGATCTCCTTCTTGGCCGTCGGTGTGTTGTGCTGGTACAGGTAGATCTTGCGCATCCTGTTGTTGGCACTCGCCAGGTACTTGACCTGCGTCTGGGGCCGCTGCTCCAGCTGCTCGATGCTGAAGGTCTCCAGATCCTTGGTGGCCAGCTGGGCCAGTCGGCGTGCCTCCTCGCGCTGCACCCCGCAAATGCAGCCCATGTCCATGAGGGCCCGGAACTCCAGCGTCATCTGTGTCTCGTAGATGCCCTCGATATCGGGCGTGGCCAGATCCGCCAGCATACCCAGGGAGTTGTCCCGGAACAGCTGCTCGGGGACACTGTAGCGGTAGAGATTGAAGACTGGACGGGAGCGGGGCAGAACCCTGTTGACCTTGCGCCACAATTGACCCTCCTCCGGGGGAGCTGCACTCCGCTGATTCACGTAGAAGATCCTGGGCACGGTCAGCTTAATCCTGTGCAACTCTTCGCCAATCAAAGCCCAGACGGTGAAGTGGCCGAGGTCATCGATGGGCACCAGTTGCAGGATCTGCCATGGCTGGTCCAATAGCGTGCGCTGTGCCCGTCTCAGGAATCCTCCCAGGGTAGCCGTGGACCCCGGTGCTCGCACCACTGGAGGATCGTCGTCGCGAGATCGCTTGCTGGCCTGGCGACTCCGTTGGCGCTGGTCGTATTGCCACGTCCACTTCTTCTTCTGGAATCGCACCCACTCCACAATGGTTTTCCGCGTTTCCCCAATGGGTGGTGGGGCTCCCAAAGCTTGTCGCCAAGTGGTGGCCTGCGGCTGCTCCTGTTCCTCCTCATCTCCGTCCTCCAGCTGAACGCGCTTCCTCTTGGTTACCATGGGACGGCCGGAAGCCTCCTCACCGCCATCTCTGCCAGCCAAGTCCTCCATATCCGCCAGCTTGTCCTCCTCCGCAACCAGGGGCTTCGGCTTGGGCCTGCTGGTGAACATCTCGTTGATCCGGCGCTGCTTCAGCACATCGTTCTTCTCCAGCATTTTCTTGTGCAACCAATCCGGATGCTGGACCCTGGGCACAGGATTGGCCAGGCCCTGCAGCGCTGCCGGAATGGTGATAATCTTCTGTATGGTGCCGCCCAGTCGCTCGATGTAGTAGTTCCAATCCAGCACGTCTCGGATGTCCGCATCGCCCATGGTGTTGTCCTTGAGCCAGCGCCGCAAGTGATGTCGCCTCACACTCGGTTCGGATTGAAAAATAGCCAAGGGAATGGCTCTCTCGGTGACGGGTGCTCCTTCCGGCTTCTTGGAGATGATGTACTTGCAGGCCAGGCCGGCATCCTTGACCATCTGCTCGCCCAGGAACTCGGCCAGTCGCTTGGCCGTGGATATGGATGTGCTCTTCTGGGCTCCGTACTCCTCCAGCTTCTTGGACATGCTCTTGTTCTCGGCAATCAGCTCGAAGAGCTCAGAGTCGGGCAGATTGGATCCTCGGCTGTAGAGGACATCTAGCCAATAGTCTGCCACCTTGGCCACGGATGCATAGCATTCCTCGAGGGTGCTGCCAGCCAGGAAGGCTTCGAACACAGAGCTCTGGAAATTCTTGATCAGCTGCAGCTCGCCACGTCGCTTCACCTCAAATCCCTTGAGTTCCGCCAGCGAGCCATCGAAGTTGAAGACGGCGTATCGTTTCTTGAGCTTCTTTCCCTCCTCCTTGGCAGCTGGCAAGACCATGGCCAGGTAGGGTCCATCCACCTCAAAGAAGATGGAGTTCTCCTCGCGTATGTCGTACTTGGGTCTATTGTCCTCCTTGTCCTTCCGCAGCTCGTGGTACTGATCGTTGGTAAAGTGATCCTTGACCATCGTATTGAGCACTGCATTTGGATAGGATATATTAATCTTTTTCTTCTTCTCGTGACTGGTCTGGATGGTGAACTCCTGGGGAAAAGAGCCCGGCAATATGCACCATATACCATCCGTGTCCAACTCCAGAGGCCGACCCACGCGCTCGATAATTTCCCTCGCCTTGGTGATGATATTCGAGCCAGTCAGGCACACGATGCCCGCCATCGGCATGGAATGCCAGCGGGCTCCTCTTCTCATCACATAGCCGTAGAAGGAGTTGAGGATGCACTTGTGGGCCAGCTGGAGGGAATCATAGAGCACCTCCCTGCCCTTGGCTGCCTTGATCTCGGCCGCATCTCCGGAGGCCACAGCCGCATTCACCGATGCCTTGGCCACCTTGGTAAGTCCCTTGTACTCGTACCGACGATCTCGGAAGGCTCGAACCGTGTCCACATAGAAGCTGTTCTCCTTCTGGCAGATGGTCGAGTTGCGGGTCTCCAGTTTGGTCAGCTTGGTCTTCTTGTACGCCTTGCGGCAGTAGTCCGACAGACGTTTCTTCTCATACGCCGCCTGGTCCTCCTTGGAGAGCTCGTGGAAGGCACGCTGCGGTCCGCCCGGAAAGAGCGAGGGAAACTTCTCCGTCTCCAGCTGTTGCTGGATGCGCTGGAACTCGTTCCTCGAGGCGGGCAGCATCTCGCCGCGCCACAGCCAATCCATGGAGCGCTTGCAGCGGACTCCCGGCTTATTGAAGTCGCAGGCGGCGCAGTCCAGATCACTGACCATGGCCGAGGGCTGCAGGCGATTGGTCAGGATGATGTTGGGGTACATGGCCCCCACGTCCAAGTGATAGATGACCGGCTGCTCCAGCCGATTGGGTATATCGTGCAGGCCCTGCAGTCCCTGCACAATCTCCTGTCGCACCTCATCCAGATTCAGGACCTTTTCCAGGGGAATACCCTCCTCCACTTCGATGGCGTGCCGCATGACGGCGTCTACCTGCTCCTGGAGTTTCTTAATCATGACGGGATCCAGGCGGAATCGGCAGGGGATATCAGCACGAAACACGCCCGATTCCAAGGCCTCCACATGACCACCGACATAGGTCTCCGAGTCGAGGACGTGGCCCTCGTTCGAGAGCTTGTTCAGCTCGGTCTGGTGCTTGTTGGGATACACAATCTGGGCGTGATAGGCCTCCACCATGAGCAGAGTCTCGCAGAGAGTGCCGGAGCCCTTTCGCAGGATCTCGTCCGGTTCCATGGGAATAATCGTGTTCAAGGCGAAGATAAACGGATGCACGTACTTCATGTACAGATAGTAAGTGGCCACGGCATCCGACACGGAATAGTTGGCCAGCACTTGGGGCTGCTCCACGGCCATGCGGCACATGTCCTCCGGATCGAGCTCCACGGGATCGTAGCGCAGCTTCGCCTTGGCCACTGCCTTAAGGCCCTGGGATCCGACGGGCAAGTAGGAGTCGCGCTTCACCCAGCACAGGCAGTCCATGTGAATCGAGGGGCGACTCAGATAGTTGCCTTCCCTCGCCTTGGAGAAGCCGATCTCCTGCTTCATGTCCAGGTCGTAGACAGCGGCACGCGTCTCCACGAAGGGCCAATCGAAGAAGTCGCCGTTGTAGGTGACCACAATGTGCGGCCGCACCTCCATGATGTGATCGAAGAAGCGCTGCAGCAGCTGCATCTCGTTCTCCTCGTTGAAGACCACAAAGTTGCCCTCGAACTCCGGCTTGGGGGTGTACTCGAAGTCGTCCACGTTGGAGGAGATGATCTCCCTGTTGGTTATCAGGTAGCCCTGGCCATCGATCATGTACGAAATCATCATAATCTGATCCGTCTGGGCATCGGGGAACTTCAGCGGCAGCTTGGTGGTCTCAATATCGAAGGCCAGCACCACGGGCTCGGGTCTGTCCAGGATGTCCGGCCGACAGCTGATCGCGGGCAGCTCCACGCCGCTCCTGCAACGGATGTTGTACCACTGACCGCAAAAGATGCGCAGATCGATGGAGACGCGCACATGGTATGGCACATCGTGCTCCCGGATGTCCACGATGCAGTCCATGTAGTCCTGCTGCCGCTTGGCCAGCGCAGCGTCCTCGGAGCCAGCCGAGGACTGGGCCAGCGAGGTGGCCAGCATCTGCATGTAGTAGGTGTTGGACTTCTGGCGCTCCTGATTCCTGCGCACAGCGGCCATCAGTTCTCTGCGCACCTTGGTCATAGCGGTCTGGTTAAGGAAGGACAGCTTGATGTACTGCTGCTGCAGGCCGGAAAGGTGATTTGGCAAGTCCAGATCCTCTTTGCTGATGTGCTCCAGGCTGGAGATCTGACCGGAGTACTTGCGGCCCAGGAAACGGGCCACCTCCAGGTGCATGTTGTCCTCCGGACGGATGAGCAGGTAAGGCTGATATGCCACCGTGCACTTGAACCGCGAACCATCCATTTGGATAAAGAATAGATCCAAGGCGGCTATCAGTCGCCTGTCCTCATCCAGAACTTCGTTCTGCGACGGGAAACCTTTGATTAACCCGTTTCTGGGCCACTTAAATGACCATCCAACTCACCGAATGCATGTTGATGAGGTATCCTGTCCGCTCCTGACTATCCTTGACCCGATCGAAGCCATATTTCGAGTCGATCTTGTCGTTTTCCCGCGACTGACGGTAGCCCGCCTCGTTGAAGAAGTCATCCCTGAACAAAAGATAGAACCACTGTAACGCTGGAATCCCTAGAAAATTTAAGCTCACCCCTCAGTTCCGTTCTCGCTCACGAATTTCCCTGTGTTTTGGAGCACTTTGCCTTTGCCGAAATCGGCCATGTTTTTGCTGATTTGCAAAAATAATTAAAAATAAATGTAAATAACAATTTGCCGCCAAAATTCAAGTGTGACCAGACCGAAAAATCGCAGCTGGTAGATATGACGTACTAACGCTTTGTGGTTCTGCAGTTGCGCAATACTGAAAGTTATCGATAATTGGCGGTAGAAAAAGAAATTTAAAAAAAATGGTATGGAAAATCCATTTGCTAATAGAAAATTAATAAACAATTGTAATATTAAAATTTAAACAAATAAGATACAAACATAACAAAATTGGGCTAATGTGGATATCTAAAATTCCATTTTCATCTCAAAGTTTCAACATATTTATGTTAATAATAAAAATTAAGAAATATTTTTTTAAACAATTGTTTGCTAATTTTGTATTCCCAGATTTTGTCTTCGGATAAAGATGGATAGTACCAAATAAATGCGGTAGGCGTGCTGTGGAAAGCGCCACCTGGTAAGACTAAGTATATAAATAATTTAAATGGATATTTAAATTTTTAAATTTAAATTATGATAATAAAAAATAAGCCACTTGAGTTGAGTTCCGTCTGTGTGACATGTGTGTGTGCTGCTCAGCGCTTTTCCAACTTCTTAAATGAGCATTTTTCACTAGTTCTCTCTCTCTCTCTCTTTGTATCGATCGTTTGCACACAAGCGCATTCATTCATAAAAATCCGGCTCACCTACACGAGTTGTAAAAATGCAGTGGCTGCAGCGCAAGAGGCAGACATAGGAGAAAGAGAGACGGGGGGAGAATAATCAATGGGGCTGCGCGCATGCGCTCTTTTCGAGTTGACTTCTACCTCGCTCTCTAAGCACTTGTCGGCCCCCTTTTTTTCCTACCTTTGTGGCAGCAATTAAATTGACAATCAGCAGCCATATTTGTTGCACGTGTCTCGCTGTGTTTCGTTATGCAAGGCTGCCTCTGGCCAGGAAAATCGGGAATCGGCGGTATCCCGAATCTTATTGCCCCTTTTCTCTTTTTTCTGGGTGCAGCTGGTTGTTGCTGCCGCCCCTGCATATGCATCCATATGCACATGCACTTATGCTTATGTTATGCCTGTGTGTAATTTATGCGAAATGCGTTGCCAGAATATAAAAACACCATCACTCTCTCCTCTCTCCATCTTTCCATTCCCCTCGGCACACATAAACCTGTTTTTGTTTTTGGTCTGCGGCAAGGAGAGTCTTTCCAATGCACAGTGGTTGTCATGGGAACCATGGGAAAAAAGTCCACTTTGCATTTAATTTGGAAGAAAAAAGAGGTGGAAAATTCAGCTACCCCCAGCCAGAACTTTCTCTTAGAAAAATACCTATCAAGTCCAAATAGTATCCTTTATGTTTGTAGCAGCAAATACAATTAATAATCTGCAAATCTTAATTTGTCTTCCGATATACAAATAAATAATTAATGCATTTTCTGTTTTTTATTTCCAACCCATGTTTGCCATTTTTGGACACTGTTCGAAATGCTTGCTAAAAACGATCGCCCGCACTCACACCCACACAGCACCACATGCACGCACACTCGCGCACTTACTACACACAGTTCTGAGCAAGCAGATTTTTTTTAATTTGTTGCTATTTTTTTGTCGCAGCCAACACTTTGTTTTTGCTGCTCAAAATATGTAATTCTGATTTTCATTCTTTTTTTTGCTCATGATGCACGTCTAGTGGGAGTGACTGTGTGTGTGTGCTTGGTGTGTGGGGGGGAGATTGGAAAATCGGCGCCCACGCTCGCTGCTCTCTCAAGTGGATCGCCAGTGACAAAATAAAGTGTACATAATATTTATATAGCGCGAAAAACTCTCGATTTTAATTATTTGCGATATTTTGCGTTTGTTATCAGTTGAATTCTCCGCGCAGCGCTGCTTCTTCTTCCAGCGCTGCGTCAGGCACTTTGCGCTGTCTCTCTTTGTGCTGTTCTTTGCTCTCCTGTGCTCTCTCGGCCGCTCACTGGCGACGGTGCGTCGGCGTTGACGCTGCGTCGGCGTCGCTGCCGCCTGTTGCCGCTTGTGTTTTCGACATTCGTTCGTCGACTCTCTTTCGGGCAGCGTGCACACATAACGGTTAATGTAAAACTTAATGTTGAATGAAATAATAAATAACAAATAATAAATACTTAACAAGTAAAACAAAATCTAAAAAAAAACTATGAAATAATTGTGCCAGTGTATTGTGCCTCTGTATTTGTGAATGCAATCGATCGTTCTGTGAGAATTTGATTCAAAATCGAAAAAGAATCGAAATCTCTTGTGCAAAAATCATAGAATCCGGTTGAAAACCGCCCAGAAACCGAGAGATACTTGGCCAGAAATCATCTCGAAAATGCCTAAAAACCCAAACCCTTGAAATCTATATCCAAAATCCATCATAAAACCACAAAAATCTCCTCAAACATCGCGTGTGTCGGTGCGTTGTGCGTCTGTGTTTGTGATCCGGCGGCCTTTTTTCAGTCTCTTTCGTTTCGCGTCTTATAAGCCGAGCTAAACCCGACATCCCCGTCCCGTTCTGCCGGACGGAGTTGTTCCTTTCGTTGCTTCTGCTTCTGTCTTTCGTTTTTGTCTCCGGCACGTAATCTCTCCCTCCCTGTTGCCCTAATCAACCTGCTGATCCCACCGGAGGGTTAAAGCACACAGAGGGAGTGCGAGGGAGATAGCCATCGCGCTGGACTCCTGGCTCGATCGAGATTGTGCGCCTAATTTGAAGCTGTAATTAATTTGGATACCCTAATAAAAACCTAACCGAAAACCCGAGAAACCAAATCAAGACTAAGAACCCCAAGAATCCCCCGCACCGTCTGCTTTTTTCGAGGGGCGCTACTTTATTGCCCCGCACCGGTGAGTTGAAGTGTTGAAAACAGTAGTTCAAGTATCTTTTTGTGTGTTATTTTTCCCCCATGTAAACCCTTTTCTCGCGCAAGTGTGTGTGTTGCCTGTTTTCTTGAATGAATCTAGGAAAAAAACTGGTTTGGCTACCGAGCGATTCAGCGATCCGGCGATCTCGCCTCGATTCAGGATTGCGCTGGCTCTATAAACTCGTTGTTGGCCAACTCACAGAATTTGAATTGGTTTTCTACCTCTCTTCGCAGCCAGGTTAACTAGCTTTCAGTGTGTGAGTGTGGTGTGTGTGTGTGTGTCTCTGGACTTCCACAACCCTTGTGGGAACGCAATCGAAATTACTACTGTTCCTTTTACAGCTTCCGGTGCTCTGCCGCCACAAATGAGCTTGAATGGCCTTTGATCGGGATCCGATGGGAGAGTTACATGCCTAGAGATTCCCTTACCAATTCCGTAATCGAGAATGTGTGAACACAACAGGCCTTCGGTTAGCATAGAATAGAATGTGGACCGACGAACGCATTAGACAATTAAGTATCAATAAAAATGATACGAAACTGCCACTCTTTTTGGGTTTCGGAGCATGGAAAATCACAGGGATCAATAGGAGGGACCAACACCACATAATTGGGGTTTTCCTGCCTGAATATTTCGATACCTGACCTGGCATCAAAGGATTATCTGAATATCAAATTAAAAGGGATCTTTAAATTACTCACTTGATCTTTACAAGGTGCTTTAAATAGGAAATATTTCTTTTAAACATCGGAAACCAATTGAAAACAACTTTAATGATCAGGAATCATATTGTTTTTGGGAAACTGAAAAATTTACTTAAATCCAACCAATAAATGAATCACTATATTCTTAATATAGGGATATAATGAGTAATAAGTAATCTGATCTTAAAATCCATTTAATTTCTTCTAGTTAATCGTTAAATTTGCATTTAATATTATAGTTTATTTCCTAATATTAGAGTTATGAATCTTCTACCATGACTAAGTATTTTCATTTAATTTCTTAAGCTTAATTGAGATTTATATAAAGAGCTGTTAACTTAATTCCTTTAATCTACCTAATCGATCACTTTTTTCTTTACGATCACTGAACTGTAGCCTTTCTGGTTTTCTTCACCTCCCCAAAGACGTTTAAAATCCTTATGTCCACAACAATCAATTTCCCAAGATACAAAAGATACACAAGGGAATGATAAGAAATTATTGCCATAATCGATAATTTGATCTGCGGCGATCGTTGGATCATAATTGAGCCGCGTTCAGTCCTCCCTCTGTTTCCACTCTCTCTCCCTCGCTCTCTCTCTTCGGCTCCCTTGGAAGCAAAGACCAGTTCAAGATCCTTTTCCATAAATACCCACAGACAATTACAGTACCAGTGGATCTTCGGGCTGGTTCGTTGCCCCATGCCACGTTAAACTCGGATTCTGCGCCGTCGCGTCCGATGCTAAAAGTATCAACCTGCTGCAGACAGGGCGAGATCGAGATCAAGATCGATCCCATGACAAGACAGATACACAAGGCGCACACACAGATACAACATATGTACATACAGATGCAGATGGAACACATGTGCGCAGGCAGGCCGAGAGGATCATCGTCGTCGGATCGGCGCAGAAGAAGGTCCCTTCTTCATCTTCTCTTCCAGAAAGGGCGACTCTAAATGTGTGTATTCTACCGTTACGTACACACCGAAAAATTGCACCCCTATTCGGCTGGCTGTCTGTCTGGCCGAGAGGAGTGTGCACCATATCGAAAGATGATCATATTCGTTTGCAATCTGTTCCTCGAGCATCTGCTGTGCCCAGACTCCGACTAAGACCCTCACGGAGGTGCGCTACTCTCGCTTGGTCCACTTACTCCTCCGCCCTTCCAAAAAATTGCTCTTTTCCAGGGAAAACATATGCTTCGATTTTCGATTCGTGTGGTTTTTTGTTGTCGCCTTTATTTTTCGAATTTTTTTTTTTTCGTTTCGTTTTGGTTATCTACGTGTGTCTGGGCGATAAGGAGGTTCGTTCAGATAGTTTGCCGATTGCGACTCTTTTTGGCTAACGACCGAATGGTTTTTGGTGCTCTGCCAGCACTCGAAAAAACGCAATTCGAACGAGGCACTCTCCAAAATGGCATTTAATCCCATTAATAACTTTCCATTTGGTTGCCTGTTTTATGTGATTCTGAACTGAACTTTCCTCCCCAGCGATCGGCAAGTGGGGAATTCGCTTAAAGATAAGAATGATTTGTTTAAAAACTCACAACAAAGCGTGGAATTTGCTTTGGATCGATAAGACAAGCGTCGAGTCGTATATATTTAATAAGTAAATAAAGCAGCATTTAATCTGGGTACGGGAAGGCCAAAAGGTAATTCCCCTGATTTTAAATTCACTCAAAAGTTGTTGATACTAAGAATATTTCATTGCTTAACCATTTGATTGCTAGCTTAAATATTTTCTGTGTATTATTCACATTGTTTTTAGACCTATATTTAAATTGTAAATTAAAGTATTTTAATTCCTAAATATGGTGTAAGAAAGGGATCTTCCTTGTATACCCTTTCCTGAAAGTTTTTCTTTCCATTTCGTTCTCAATTCCTTTTTCTCGGTGCAATAACGTTTCAAAGACAAATTATAAATATTCGACATTTTGGCTTCCCTCGGCCACCTAAGAAATCAATTAGACTTGCCAAAAGTTGCCAATTATCTTGGCCACTTTTATGCGTCAATAAATTATTTTCGTGTGAAATGAGCACTTAGTATTTTTACCATATTCAAAATCATATGCAGTCGCGAGATCTATATATATCCGCCACCGAATCTACATAAATACATATATATTGTGTGCAGATTTAGTAATGTTTTTTTGTTGTTGCGGTTGCTGTTATTGCTGTTCTACATTGAATTGATTGCAGTGGGGCGACGGCGGCTGGCAAAACTAAGAGTAGCGATATAAATCAACTTTTTGTGGAACTTGCGGAGCAGTTCGCGACTACAGTCGCTGATTTTATTATCCATTTAAATGTTGATTAACTTAAATTTGTTTTTAGTGCACTCACTTGATCCGCACATATGTATATCGGTTTGCGAACGTGAATACATAACTGTGCTGCCCTGCTGGGGCGTTTCAGTTGGCGATCAGCAACGACCACGGACAAAAATCAGCAAATCAAATCGAAATTGATTTCGCAAGATAAAAAGCTGAAATTTATGCAACGTTTTTTCATTGCTCTGTTACCCTGACACAAGAGGTATTCTTTTTTTGATCACAGAAGAATCACACTGATTCTTCAGAACGATTTTTACACTGATTTAGTAGTTTTTATGGAAAGAATTTATATTTAGAAGATATTTTGAAAGAATGCAAATATCTTACAGCTCTGTTAAATTAAAGAAAGAAATAAAATAAAAAGCTGGAACCCCCGAAGAGTGTTTAAATCTTCGTTCAGAAACCGAGGCTCGGTTCTTTCTTTTTATACCCTTGCAGGGTATTATAATTTTGTCCAGAAGTTTGCAACGCAGT